>JAEMTY010000539.1:0-13521 GCA_020423425.1 Chrysopa pallens | reverse complement strand
TGGTTTTGATCCTGATGATGATGATGCTGTTGGTGTTGATGCTGATATCATTGATGGCTTTGCCATATTTTTTGGTTTTGATACCACCGCCTTCCCGGCGGTGGGCGCCATTTTCGGTGGGGATTCCAATCTAAAAATTAGAAAAATAACACATTAAATTTAAATAAAATTTAAACAAAATGCCTAGATAATTTAAAAAATACTTAATGATTGTAAACTATACAAAATGTAAATACCACAATTCAAAAAGTATATTGTAAATTATTTTTTATTTTTGTACTGGTACAAACAAATTCAAACAACAAATAAATTTGTTATTTGGAACTTGCCTGAAGCAGGTAAAAATAAGAAATCAATAAAAATAAAATTATTTTGTGATCAGTTAACAAAATAAAAATAAAAACTCTTATAAAGCACAGGTATAAAATAAAATTTTATCGCTGAGCAGGTATCGACTAGCAGTGTTGTTAGTATCAACACTTAACATCGAATGTGATCATCTGTATGTGTGAATCTGCAACCGTTACATTTATATTTATATGAAATTTATGAATTTTATTATAAAACGCTATTGGTCAACTCTGAATATGTAAACCTATTAAATTTAAGAGGCGTGGCTTATATTTTATTCAATTCTTTATATAAAAAGACATTGAAATTTTGGTGGCATAAGATATTGGATTGGTGCCTTCATTTTGCCTTCGAGTCATCTCGAAAAAACCCCCAAGATTTCCGTCCGAAGCTCTCCACCGCGAAACTGGACACCCAACTATTCCAAACTTTATCCTTACCACCTCAAAATCCTTTTTCCAATCTTCACGCAACAATTGAAATCAGCAAACTGGGTCAATTTGACCCAAGGATGCTGCTTTTTGGGAAAAGATTTCCCATGCCACACGATGTCGGTTGCACCTAGTTCCGGTGTAATCTTAATTGTATATAGTTTCTTTTTCTTTTCTTTTCTTAATTTACAGGTTAAGCTAGTTTTAGGGGTGGCCTATCCATCCACATAGGTTAAGTATTTTCAAATTGTTTTTTTTTAAATTTTCCATTTTATTAAAACGATGTAATGAAAAATTGTAATCTCGATGTAACTAGTATATAAGATGATGTATTATAGATAAAGCTTAGGCTAGGTGCTATAGTTATAAGCCGATTTGTTTTTTGTATATATTTTTGATGAAATAAAGAATTATTAATTTGAAATTTGATTTGGTGGCATACATTACTATTCTATTTAGTGAATAACATCTATTTCTTTCCTGCGGGTTTAATTATTGTAAATAAAAATTTATTAATATGACTGGTAGAGGTAAAGGTGGTAAAGGTCTTGGAAAAGGGGGTGCAAAACGTCATAGAAAAGTTTTGCGTGATAATATCCAAGGTATTACAAAACCAGCAATTCGTCGTTTAGCACGAAGAGGTGGAGTAAAACGTATATCAGGTTTAATTTATGAAGAAACTCGTGGTGTACTGAAAGTATTCCTTGAAAATGTTATTCGTGATGCTGTTACATATACTGAACACGCAAAACGTAAAACAGTTACAGCTATGGATGTTGTATATGCTTTGAAACGACAAGGTCGTACATTGTACGGTTTTGGAGGTTAAGAATATATAATGATTTACTTAAGATATTTAGTAAATTTATCAAATAATATTTAATACATCCAATAAATTTCCAAAGACCTCCCTGTATGGGAAGCCACTAATTATAATCATATAAGAGTTAAAATATTTTGTTAACCAATATCATCATATTATTATAAAAATGAATATCTATGTTAATTTAATATTATATAATTTATAAAATTGTTATCATAAATTCTATTTATAATTAAAATATATTATTTATATAAATATTTGTCTGAAGCTATATATTACTAGATATTTATATATTTTATAATATATAAATTATAATTAACAATTTCTTCAGATGTAAGTTTAAATTTTTTTTTTTATAATGTGATATAAATAACTAGTTATAATGCGTTGCACGAAATTATTTTTAATATTATCACATTAAATATCATATTTAAGAACATACTTTAGTTTATGATAAATGTTAAAAAAATTTAATATAACAGTATATGGATGGATGTACTTTATTATGTAACGAATGAATTTATAAAATACTGGATCGATTTGAATGTCTTTCAACGTTAGAAAGCTATACCATCTACAGGTGATATAGAATTATTTTTCTCCTTACCTTAATGTGATATAAATAACTAGTAATAATGCGTTGCACGAAATTATTTTTAATATTATCAAATTAAATATCATATTTAAGGACATACTTCAGTTTATGATAACCGTTAAAAAAATGCAATATAAGAGTATATGGATGGATGTACTTTATTATGTAACGAATAAATTTATAAAATTGTTTATTGTTTATAATAACAAATGTTAAAAAAATTCAATATAAGAGTATATGGATGATTGTACTTTATTATGTAACGAATAAATTTCTAAAATACTGGATCGATTAGAATGAATGTCTTTCAACGTTAGGAAGCTACACCATCTACAAGTGATATAGACTTATTTTTCTCCTTACCTTAATAGCCACGGGAATGAGAACCAAGCACGTGAAATATTTTTTCTCCATTTATAAAAATTATTTACTCTTATTTAATATATTTGATGGCTCTCTTAAAAAGAGAGCCGATTTCATAGATGATGTAAGTTGCAATAAAATTTAAATTAAAATTTATTTTGAACTTGTGTATTTAGTAACAGCTTTAGTACCTTCACTAACAGCGTGTTTTGCTAATTCACCAGGTAATAATAATCGAACTGCAGTTTGAATTTCCCGACTTGTGATTGTTGAACGTTTATTATAATGAGCTAAACGTGATGCTTCAGCAGCAATTCTTTCAAAAATATCATTAACAAAACTATTCATAATACTCATGGCTTTACTTGATATACCAGTGTCAGGATGCACTTGTTTCAATACTTTGTAAATGTAAATTGCGTATGACTCTTTACGCTTACGTTTCTTTTTTTTATCACTTTTTGAAATATTTTTTTGAGCCTTACCAGCTTTTTTAGCTGCTTTTCCACTTGTTTTTGGTGGCATTGTTATTAACAATAAATATTAACAGATAGTTACAGAACACCAGTCAATACGTGTATGTGTATAATTATCGTTCAACTAGTTTATTATATACTAAACGGTAGATGCTTGTGCTACCAATAATTCTATTCTCTGATTGGATGAGACAAATAGTTATATATCATTGGTTGATGTATAACGTTACAGTATCTACAAATATAGTAAATAAGTTAAATGATGTATCCCAAAGCGTCCTTAATATCCGATGGATATGCGGCGTTCCATGTCGTGTCAACAAATACGTAAACAAACGGGGTGCTGTACAGTGCTACCGTTGTCAACTTTACGGACATGGTTCACGGAACTGTCGTGGATCCGTACGTTGCGTGAAGTGTGGCAAAAACCACGCTTCAAGCAAATGCGAGATCCCTCGGTCGGAGCCTGCAAAGTGCTGCAACTGCGGCGCGGCGCATCCGGCAAGTTCCATGGATTGTTCAGTTAGGAAGACTTACGTGGCAGCAACAGCATCCCGAGCAGCAGGAGCGAGGCGCAAGGCCGCTCAGGGCGAGGCGCAAGGCCGCCCATCATCATTCAAGGCCAGGGATTTCCCGGCCCTTCCTCGTCCAAAAGAGGTCAACGCCCCAAACAGAGGTACCAGTCACCAAGGTAGCAGTCAATCAGCCATCAGGAGACCAGCGACACAAAATTTCAAACCAGCGCCATTGCCCACTTCAAACCCGTGGACAATTAAGAAGACACCGGAGAAAGAGGTAACCGATATTGTGTGTCCCCCCATTTCCCCACTCAACCCATTCTTCGAGGATATAGAATCTTCACCAGTTCCACCTCCATTGGAAACTGGTGGTTCTAAACCCCTTGATTTCATGGACCTCCTGAAACTCAGGATTAAAGTAGAGGCCGCGTGGAAACTATGTAATTCAAACCAAGAAAAACTCTTCAAGTTTTTCGAGATGACGGATCATTTATTCGATAATGATATCTCATCCCTCTTCAACTAGATCCCAGATTCGCTTTTTGCAATGGAACTCTCAAAGTCTCCAACGCAAATTACCCGAGCTTCACTCATTCCTAGAGCAGCATCGGATCCATGTTGCAGCCATCAGCGAAACATGGTTAAAGCCGGATAAGAAAATAAGTATCCCTGGATACTTTACCTATCGCCGTGACCGCGCCGCCAGGAATGGTGGCGGGGTTGCCTTATTTGTTAGACACGATGTCAAACATTGTATCTTGCCTCCCGAAGACGGCAGTCTCGAAGCCGTCTCCGTTCTTATCGCGGCTAATTGTGGTAATTATAAAGTCACATCTTTATACAACCCCCCAGATAGACTACTACAAGGAAGGGATATTGATCGTATTGTGAGAACCCATGATCGCGCTGTGATCATGGGAGATTACAATGCGCGTCACATTTCTTGGAATTGCACATCCAATAATGCAAACGGCAACGCGCTATTTGCGCAGTCTTTGAAACGTAACTTCATTGTTGCGTACCCAGACGAGCCCTCCTACTACCCCGATGCTGCTTCCCGCCCACCTCAAACCATCGACTTAACGATACTCAAAAACTGTGACCTTCTGTCAGACTTAGATGTTCATTTGGATTTGCATAGTGACCATCGCCCGATCACTTTCACCCTAGGTGAAATGAAGGGTGCTACAACTGTGCAAACCCGGCTGGATTTCGAGAAAGCAGACTGGAAACTGTTTAAAGAGTATCTGAACGTCGAAACCCTGATCACACCCCAGATCAATTCCACCGACCAAATAGACTTGGAGGTCAGTAAGCTCACGAAAAGTATCGTAGTTGCTACCGAAAAGTTTATTCCTAGGAAAACTCGGAACCTCGGATATCAATTAAAATTAGATGCTGACACACTTAAACTCATACAGACTCGGAACAAACTACGCAAATTTTGGCAACGTGTTAGGCTGCCTGAGCTTCATGATGCCATGAGGCGAATGTCAGCCGATATTCGAGATAAAGTCACGCGCACCAGAGATGACATGTGGAACGAGAGGATTTCGGCTCTGACCACTCGTGATAACAATGTATGGAAAATTGCTAAAAATTTGCGTAATCGTTCGAAAAGACTACCTCCCCTCTTGTCGGAAAATGGGTACCTTTACTCGGATTCCGACAAAGCCCAACTTCTAGCTGACACCTTCTCTAAGGCGCACAGCTTAACAGATGGCGACGAATATCACGAAGAAGAAACGGCCCACTTGGTGTCCGAATCCTTGGAAAATATTCGCTCTTCCACCATAAATCCCATCGATGTTGACAGCGTATCACCTCAAGAGGTATCCAGCATTTTAAGGAAACTTAAATGCAGGAAAGCTCCGGGTGATGATGGAATAACTAACGTTGTGCTCCGCTATCTTCCTCGGAAGACGGTTGTTCAGCTCAGTTATATCTATACTGCATGCTTGAGGCTTGGTTATTTTCCCGACCTTTGGAAAACCGCTAAGGTTTTAGCGCTTCCGAAGCCGGGAAAGCTACCTAAGTCGCCTTCGAGCTACCGACCCATTAGCTTGCTGCCATCTCTCAGCAAGGTCATGGAGAAAGTAGTATTGAATCGGCTGCAGTCGCATGAAAATATCCATAGACAGCTTATCCCCCAACAGTTCGGTTTCAGATCGAACCATTCCACAGTAAGCCAGCTTCACCGACTTACTGAACATATTGCTACCGGATTTAATTGGAACAAATCCACAGGCATGGTCCTTTTGGACATCGAAAAAGCTTTCGACACAGTTTGGCACGATGGACTAATCCACAAACTCTCCAAATTTAACATTCCAATATACATCCTAAAATTCCTAATTTCCTATTTGTCCAACCGGAAATCCCAAATCCACATCCAACAAAGTACATCGAACCAATACAGTGTGAAAGCTGGTGTACCTCAAGGCTCCTTGCTTGGACCCCGCCTATTTTTATACTACATTAACGATATCCCGAGGGATCGAGCTACCGAAACAGCTCTCTTCGCCGACGACACGGCCATCTATTGTTCCTCATGGCAACCGAAACAAGTTTCGAGTTGCCTTCAATCCCGATTGACCATCCTTGAAAACTATTTCAAGTCATGGAAAATCAAAATTAACCCCACAAAGACCCAATCTATTCTCTTCACTCGAAAGAATAAATTTTCAACATACGCGCTTGGATTGAAGATGTTTGACACGCAAATCCAGCAAACTCATAGTGTTGTCTATCTGGGTGTAATCCTCCAAAGGCAGTTGAACTGGACACAGAACGCCAAAAGGCGCCTGGCCCTGGGAAACGCATCCTTTGCAGGATTGTACCCACTACTCAGCCCCAGGAGTAAACTGGACGAACGTTTAAAGCATCGACTCTACAAGTCATGTATCCGCCCAGTACTCATGTACGCAGCCCCTATTTGGACTAACGTTGCATATTCGCTCATCACGAAGATGCAGCAATTCCAAAATCGTTGCCTTCGAGTCATCTCGAAAAAACCCCCAAAATTTCCGTCCGAAGCTCTCCACCGCGAAACTGGACACCCAACTATTCCAAACTTTATCCTTACCACCTCAAAATCCTTTTTCCAATCTTCACGCAACAATCCCTTCCCGGAAATCAGCAAACTGGGTCAATTTGACCCAAGGATGCTGCTTTTTGGGAAAAGATTTCCCATGCCACACGATGTCGGTTGCACCTAGTTCCGGTGTAATCTTAATTGTATATAGTTTCTTTTTCTTTTCTTTTCTTAATTTACAGGTTAAGCTAGTTTTAGGGGTGGCCTATCCATCCACATAGGTTAAGTATTTTCAAATGGTTTTTTTTTAAATTTTCCATTTTATTAAAACGATGTAATGAAAAATTGTAATCTCGATGTAACTAGTATATAAGATGATGTATTATAGATAAAGCTTAGGCTAGGTGCTATAGTTATAAGCCGATTTGTATTTTGTATATATTTTTGATGAAAATAAAGAATTATTAATTTGAAAAAAAAATTATGTATACATTCTAACGTTAGGTGTTGTAACGTGTACGTCAGTGTGATTTTATATTGTTAAATTTTAATTATTAAATTTATTAAAAATGTCTGGACGAGGTAAAGGAGGTAAAGTTAAAGGAAAGGCAAAGTCTAGATCTAGCCGAGCTGGATTACAATTTCCAGTTGGAAGAATTCATAGATTATTACGTAAAGGAAACTATGCTGAACGTGTAGGTGCTGGTGCTCCAGTATATTTGGCTGCAGTTATGGAATATTTAGCTGCTGAAGTTCTTGAATTGGCAGGAAATGCTGCCCGTGATAATAAAAAAACTCGTATTATTCCACGTCATTTACAATTGGCTATTCGTAATGATGAAGAATTAAATAAATTATTATCTGGTGTTACAATTGCACAAGGTGGTGTTTTACCAAACATTCAAGCTGTGCTATTACCAAAGAAAACTGAAAAGAAAGCATAAATTATACAAACTGACTTATTGCTTAAAGATTCATCGATCATAGGCCTTTTTTTATAAAGGCCACAAATTTATATTAAATAAGAGTATTATTTATGTATCATATTATATAATAATATAATTATATATTTCTATCTTGCACCATTATTTACATTGATATTAAGAAAAATAATAAGTTCACTCTAATTGATATAATATTTTATTTTAAATATAATTTTTTAGCATTGTTTATGAGATTTTTAAACATGAGGATTAACAAAATACTTTAAATATCCAATATAAAAAGCTATAAATAAATAATATGTATATTGCATTTATATATATATATTAATTTTTTTTTTTTTTTTTTTTTATCTAAAACCTGACGGAAAATTGAAAGAAATAAAAATATATTTTTTCATTTAAATAACCATAAAATCAGTTTTAATCGTTGTTATATATGGAAATTTTTACCACTTTTTATTTTGCCTTTTTTCTCTCTTATATTTTTACAGCTTCTTTGTTTTTGGTTCTTTTTAGAAAACATACATCTTAGGTATTTAGGTTTATTTGTGTCATATATTGTTTAAAATTTCAGTTATTGATATTTTCTATTTTTGACAACACGAGATGATTAAGTTTAAAAATAATTAATTGCATTTAGTCAATTGAGAGGTTTAGTTCAACAGAAACATGTTTGTTATGGAGAAAAATCATTTTTTTTTTTTTTTTACACTTTAAATACATAGTCTAATCATTTAAATAATATTTTCACATAGATACATTGTTTACAATAGGAAATAAAGAAGTATAAATTATTGAAGTAAAATACTTAATTAATTAAAATAACTAAACAATTTCATTTCGTACCAATACAAAAATTATTTTTATTCATTGTTTAATAATACGTTATAATTTTCAGTTCATCAATAGATTCAATAAAAAAGTAAATACATATAATTTTATTGAAGTGAAACTTCTAATGCGACTTCTAACAAGGTTTCGATAAAAGTTTAACGCTTACATGGATGGGGTATGAAAGCAATGTTTCGTTAAACTTTCCAAGTTCCTGAGTAAAGGGAATAGAAAGTTAGTACGAGTGCCATCTTTGAAAATATAAATGGTAGAAATGATCCAACAATCAAAGGGGAAACTACCATTGATGCAGTTTTTGCAAGAATTATTGAAAAAATAGAATTTCGAAAATTAAAATGGAAATTGAAAGATGCGATCAATTGTGAATTGTAAGCAATGTTTATAAAGTTTGTCTTCAAGAAACAATATGACTTCACTAAAAATCAATTTCTATCCCTCTTCCTATTTTCATTTCCATATTACAAAGTTTCACTTCTTCTGTGGAAAGGGACTGCACGCCCTATTATATATTGTTTTTCAAATAATTTAATTATTTTATTATAAAAATAAAAGTAATTTAATAAAACTTAGGTTAATTATATCCAATCAAAACAAATTCAACCATTTAAATTTCAACAATCATTTTAAGCATTTATAATATATTTGTTTGTAAATAGAACTATATGTAACTAAATTATTAATTATAACAAAATATAATTAATATATATATTATTAATAAATATTTATTTATATACCTAGTTAATATTAATATAATATTTTTTATAAAATTACATTCTAATTAAAAATATTTTTCCAATGTTCAATTTACACATTATATAAAAACATGATTTAAATACCCATACAATGTCTATTTAAAAAAATTGAATTTTTCATTAAATTATATATATATATTTTTTAATATATTTTGAAATCATTTACAACATAATCATTTATAAATAATTGATAATTATTAAAAATAAAACGATTTATTTTTTTGCGTAATTTATGAATTTTATTTTTTATAACGTATGAAATAATTCATATTAAAAAACGTTTATCTATTATTATTTACTATAAAATTAATAATTTATATATTCAAAAAATAAAAAATTTTACTAAAATAATCATTTTTTAATTAATATATATAAAAAATTAAAAAATATTCATGTTTACTCTAATAGTAAATTATAAATAGTATTTAATAAATAATGTTTTCTACATGGTAGTTTGTCTTGCATATGGGCTATTTGTTTGTCATTTATATATATTAGAAAACTATATTTTATATTTGATAGAATTGTTATATTTTATCATTTTATTATTAAATATATATATAAAATATATATATATATATATATATACATATATATTTTTATTTAATAAAGATAATTATGGCAGAAGAAAATTCCACAGTTGTTGCGGCAACAGCAGTTACTGCTGGCTCTACAACACCAACAAAAAAAGCAGCTACATCGGGTGCTAAACGTACAAAACAACATTCAAAACCAACTCATCCACGCACGTCAGAAATGGTTGTAAATGCAATTAAAAATTTAAAAGAACGTGGGGGTTCATCATTACAAGCAATTAAAAAATATTTAGCTGCAAATTACAAAGTTGATTCTGATAAAATTTCACCATTTATTAAAAAGTATTTAAAAGCAGCCGTTACTGAAGGTGCTTTGGTACAGACAAAAGGTAAAGGAGCTTCTGGCTCATTTAAATTGGCTCCATCCGCTTCATCGAATTCTTCATCTAAATCAAAAGTATCAAAAAAGGATAGCGGTTCTAAGGTTTCTACAAAGAGTGTTAAAACTAAAAGGGCACCAAAAGAGAAGAAAACTACTGGTACATCTTTAGCGGCTAAAAAACCAAAAGCAAAGAAAACTACTCCATCATCAACAGCTACAAAGAAAATTACATCAAAATCAACTACTGTAGCTAAAAAACACCCAGCTAAGACAAAGTCTACAAAAACTACGGCTAAAAGTAGTCCTGTTCGTAAGCCAAAAGTACCAAAACCTAAAAAAGCTTCTGTCTCAAAATCATCGCCAACTAAAATAAAAAAGGCTGCACCAAAAAAGAAATGATATGTTTCTTTAATAATATATTGAAATTTCGATTATTTTTGAAAAAAAAAATAATTTTGGTCTTAATTTTAGACCACAAATTAATTTTTAATAAGAGTACATAATTATTTGAAATGTTATATACGAAAGAATAAAAAATAAAAAAACAAGTGTTATAGGTACGACCCGCAAGGTCCACATGACGAACTTTCTAATAAGAAATATTATATGATTGTTCATTTAATTTTATAATATAAGCGAATATGTAACATAAATTAATTTAACCACGGTTATGTTAAATCCTATTAGGAGAATCATAAATATATCATATTAAGTTATATGGGTATTTTTAATTAAACGTTTTTGTAATCATGATTATGGTCACCTCATATATGTTTCCATTATTTATATTCAAATTATTTCATTAGATAAAAATTTTTAATTTTTTTAATAATATAATTAAAATATAATATTAAAAATTTAAATATAATTTTTATTTACCATTTACCAGGAAAATTTATCAATATGTATTTAAATATATATTCATTTAAACATGTTATCTATTGACAACGGCCATACCATGTTGAAAGCACAAGTTCTCGTCTGATCACTTAAGTTAAGCAACATTGGGCACAGTCAGTACTTGGATGGGTGACCGCTTGGGAACACTGTGTGCTGTTGTTCTTTTATAATATTATCTGATATTAATTAAGGGTAATAATAAACTGGTTATAATTAATAATGTAACAGTATATAATCTTATCTTAATAAATTACATGTCACATTGTTTGATCGCGATGGACTCCGAAACTACTGAACCAATTCGAAGGTTTTTTTTTTTTTTTAAATGCGTGCAATGCTTCAACTTAAGAGATAGGATAATTTATTTCTTAATTAGAGATTGCAATTTTAATTTATTGCGAATTAATTGTTTTTTATGACAAAGAGATATAGTTCGATAATATTTTAATAGATGGTAGTCTAAATCTAACAAAGATACATAGTTCGACAAGATTCTAGCAGATGGCGGTATAATCAGTTCAAGTCAGTTGTCTTGATTTAGTAAGTATCGAATAGATGGCACTGTATAAAGTAGTTAGTTGATTTGATTGAGTATCCAATAAATGGTGTTAAGTTAAAAGTACTAACGCTTTAATTAGTAAGCTACAATTCATCAATATAACCGATGACCTTTAAAGAAGAAGTGGTCCTGCTGTCACGTATTCCAATGACACCGTCAGGGTTCTACCATACCCTTTAGAAGGTATCCTTTACAGTTTCCAATTCGTTTAGCTTTTGCCATGTCTTTAAATAAGTCTCAAGGCCAAACCATGTCCATTTGTGGTTTGAATTTAGAAAATCCATGTTTTTCTCATGGGCAACTATATGTTGTATGTTCACGTGTAGAGAAACCGTCGAATCTATTTGTGTTAGCTAAAGGTAGGTTAACCAAAAATATTGTACACCGATTAGTGCTAAATTAAATTGAAATTAAAAGTATTTATAATTCAAAATAATAAATATTATTGTTAAGGATTTATGACTATCTGCCCTACCTACCTCATTCATATATTTAAGTGTCACATGTTCTTTACTAACAACTTTGTTACAAAATTGAATAAAAATAATAATAAATATACTCATTTGTTACAAAATTGAATAAAAATAATAATAAATTAATTCCTTTGTATTGATTTTTGCTTAATATCAACTGTAAAAAAATTTAAATCAATCGTGTTCAAAGCACTTCCCGTTCAAATCCCAATCCAGACGATTTTTATGCAAGCTTTATCGTTTCCGAATTCGTTCCCAGATAATAAGTTTATTTTACTAAGGGGTTACGGTAGTAGAAAATCTGTCATGGAGGTCGCCATATTTTTTTACAACTGGTATCTATGTAAAACGCATGTTGGTCCCCGTGACTTATGTTCTACTACCATTTCTCTTAAATTATTTACTACAATGTAATATAAGAAAAATAATAGCCACAGCAACACGTGGTCGGGTCTGCTAGTATCTTATAAAATTAATGAATAATTGCTAAAAATTAAACTAATATTATAATGTGTATTAAAATTTAATAATATAAAAAAACGAAATATTTTTTAAATTTAAAATATCTTTTTATATACATAAATAATTTTATTTACTATTAGTAAATTTTATTTTTATATTTAAAATAAAATACTCTTATTTAATAATAATTTTTGGTCCTATAAATAGGACCGAAAATATTAATTATTATGAAATTTATATTCGTAATAAGTTCCTTAGGCACGTTCACCACGAATTCGTCTTGCCAATTGTATGTCCTTTGGCATAATTGTTACACGCTTTGCATGAATGGCACATAAGTTAGTATCTTCAAACAAACCTACTAAATAAGCTTCACTTGCTTCTTGTAAGGCCATAACAGCTGAACTTTGAAAACGTAAATCTGTTTTGAAATCTTGTGCAATTTCACGTACTAAACGTTGGAATGGTAATTTACGAATCAACAATTCGGTACTCTTTTGATAACGACGAATTTCTCGTAAAGCTACAGTACCAGGACGATATCTATGTGGTTTTTTTACTCCACCAGTAGCTGGTGCACTTTTACGTGCAGCTTTTGTTGCTAATTGTTTTCTTGGTGCTTTACCACCTGTTGATTTACGAGCAGTTTGCTTAGTTCTAGCCATTTTAAAATAATAATATTTTGTATTAAATACCAAATTATATAAAGAAATTAAACACTTTAATACTTCAAAAGCAAACGTTTAAGTGATTCTCCAACCATTTCATTTATATTTATATGAAATTTATGAATTTTATTGTAAAACGCTATTGGTCAACTCTAAATATGTAAACCAATTAAATTTAAGAGGCGTGGCTTATATTTTATTCAATACTTTATATAAAAAGACATTGAAATTTTCGTGGCAGACACACATTATGAAATTTATGAATTTTATTGTAAAACGCTATTGGTCAACTCTAAATATGTAAACCAATTAAATTTAAGAGGCGTGGCTTATATTTTATTCAATACTTTATATAAAAAGACATTGAAATTTTCGTGGCACACACACATTCGATGTTAAGTG
>JAEMTY010000538.1:0-13974 GCA_020423425.1 Chrysopa pallens | reverse complement strand
ATGAGTTACAGGACGGCGCACAGGTCGCTCTGCCGAATGACCCGACTAACCTCGGCCGTTCACTGCTGTTATTACAGAAGCAGGGATTAATCAAACTGAAAGAAGGCACCGGTCTGCTGCCGACCGTTCTGGATGTGGTTGAAAACCCGAAAGGTCTGAAACTGATCGAGCTGGAAGCCCCGCAGCTGCCGCGTTCACTGGATGATAATAAGATCGACCTGGCCGTCATCAACACCACTTACGCCAGCCAGATCAACTTAACCCCGTCCAAAGACGGCTTATTTGTCGAAGATAAAGATTCACCTTACGTCAACATTATTGTCTCCCGTGAAGATAATAAAGACAGCGAAGCGGTGAAAGAGTTTGTTCAGGCATATCAGTCAGATGAAGTCTTTAATGAAGCAGATAAAGTCTTCAACGGCGGTGCGGTGAAAGGCTGGTAAAAGACCGGAAATTCAGAATAACGGCTAAGTTCTTTTATTGAAGACAAAAGAATATTACACTGAGGGTGAACAATTGTTCACCCTTTTTATTTTATTACAGTCATTAAATGTTCATCATATAAATAATAATACTTCACCAGCCATTACTTTCCTGTTTTGTACAGCCAGAGGATCTCTTTTCATGCGAGTGCTTATTATCAGCCTCCTTGCTCTTCTCATCGCGGGATGTTCTTTCCGTCAGAGCCATTCTGAGCAGGAACAAGCGCAATACGCCGATATGCGGCTGAAAAAACCGGCTGGTAAAAAAGCCAAATCAACATCCGCAGCATCACGTGTCAAACTCTACCTCCACCCGGAAGAATTGCTGGGGAAACCTTTCCGTGACCTTGGCGTGGTTTTGGGTCAGAATTGCCGGGAAGCGGCAAACCCTGCACAGTCCGGTATTCCGGCAGCCCGTAAGCAAATGCTGTACCGGGCCGGAAAACTGAAAGCAGATGCCGTGTTACTCCATCAGTGTGCTGTGAACCCCGCACCGGGTTGTAAGCAGCTGGCGGTTTGCGAAGGTACTGCAATTAAGGTTGATGATGTCTGAATTTTCATTTTCGCCCGTGGGGTTTATCCGCTCACCGTGGCAGGAAAAATTTGCGATTCCGCGCCAGCCGGGGCTGGTTGAGGATGGCACCGGGGAACTGCACTTTGTGGCACCCTATAATCACGCCGACTGCGTGCGCGGGCTGGAGCAATTCAGTCATGTGTGGGTCATCTTTGTTTTTCATGATATTCCGTCCGGCAGCTGGCGTCCGCTGGTGCGTCCGCCGCGCCTTGGCGGTAATGCCAAAATGGGCGTGTTTGCCACCCGCTCCACCTTCCGCCCGAATCCGATCGGGATGTCACTGGTCGAACTGAAAAAAGTCTGTTACGACGGCGATACGGCATATCTCTCTCTTGGTAGTCTGGATCTGCTTAACGGCACACCGGTGCTGGATATCAAACCCTATCTGCCTTATGCTGAATCCGTGCCCGGCGCACAGGCCGGTTTTGCGCAGGAAGAGCCGCCTGCCGATATGCCGGTCGTGTTCAGTACTGCGGCACAGCAATTCATAACGGCTCAGGCCGCACAATATCCTGATTTAGCGCGTTTTATCACTCAGGTACTGGCGCAGGATCCGCGTCCGGCGTATAAAAAACAACAGGCTGACGATAAAATCTATGCCGTCCATCTGCTGGATTTAAATGTCCGCTGGCATATCCGTGACGGCGTGACCGAAGTCATCAGTCTGGAAAAACGCTAAACCCCTTTTGGGGCGCGGCAGTCACTGGTAAACTGTCAGGCTTAATTTCACTTCTGCGCAGAATACCTCTGCGATAAGACATGTTTGTCGTTCTAATGGAACCTAAATAATGCGTACTACCCAATATCTGCTCTCTACTCTGAAAGAGACCCCTGCTGACGCCGAAGTGGTCAGTCATCAGCTGATGCTGCGCGCCGGGATGATCCGTAAACTTGCTTCAGGTCTGTACAACTGGATGCCGACCGGTGTCCGCGTATTACGCAAAGTTGAGAAGATCGTGCGTGAAGAGATGGAAAATGCCGGTTCACTGGAAATCTCCATGCCGGTGGTTCAGCCCGCAGATTTATGGCTGGAGAGCGGACGCTGGGAACAGTACGGTCCGGAGCTGCTCCGTATCACCGATCGCGGCGATCGCCAGTTTGTACTGGGTCCGACACACGAAGAAGTGGTCACGGACATCATCCGTAACGAAGTGACATCATACAAACAGCTGCCGCTGAATGTGTTCCAGATCCAGACCAAATTCCGTGATGAAGTCCGTCCGCGTTTTGGTGTGATGCGCTCCCGTGAATTTATCATGAAAGATGCGTACTCTTTCCACCTGACCCAGGATTCACTGCAGGAAACGTACGATACGATGTATCAGGCGTACAGCAAAATCTTCAACCGTATCGGGCTGGATTTCCGTGCGGTAATGGCAGATACCGGCTCTATCGGCGGAAGTGCATCCCACGAGTTCCAGGTACTGGCGCAGAGCGGCGAAGATGATGTGATTTTCTCCTCTGAGTCAGATTACGCAGCCAATATTGAGCTGGCAGAAGCGGTCTGCAACATTACAGAGCGTCCTGCACCGCAGAAAGTCATGGAACTGGTTGATACACCAAACGCGAAAACTATCGCGGAGCTGGTTGAACAGTTTAATCTGCCGGTAGAGAAAACCGTCAAAACCCTGATTGTTCACGGCAGCAAAGAGAGCGGCCACAAACTGGTTGCACTGCTGGTGCGCGGTGATCACGAACTCAACGAAGTGAAAGCAGAAAAACACCCGCTGGTTGCGGCTCCGCTGGCGTTCGCGACAGAGGAAGAGATCCGTGCAGCCGTGAATGCAGGCCCGGGTTCACTGGGGCCGGTGAACCTGCCGCTGCCGCTGGTCGCTGACCGTACCGTTGCCATGATGAGTGATTTCGGTGCCGGTGCGAATATCGACGGCAAACACTACTTCGGCATCAACTGGGAGCGTGATGCTGCCCTGCCGGAAGTGGCGGATATCCGTAATGTGGTCGCCGGTGACCCGAGCCCGGACGGCAAAGGTACCCTGATGATCAAGCGCGGGATTGAAGTCGGCCATATCTTCCAGCTCGGTAAGAAATATTCCGAAGCACTGAAAGCAACCGTTCAGAATGAAGCCGGTCACAATGAAGTGGTCTTTATGGGTTGCTACGGCATCGGGGTGACCCGTATTGTCGCAGCAGCGATTGAGCAGAACTTTGATGATCGCGGGATTATCTGGCCGGATGCGATTGCACCGTTCCAGGTTGCTCTGCTGCCGATGAATATGCACAAATCTTACCGTGTGAAAGAAGTGGCGGAAAAACTCTACGCGGACCTGACCGCTCAGGGCATTGAAGTACTCTTTGATGACCGTAAAGAGCGCCCGGGTGTGATGTTTGCGGATATGGAGCTGATGGGGATCCCGCATACCATCGTTATCGGTGATCGCAACCTCGACAGCGGTGTGGTGGAATACAAATACCGCCGCAGCGAAGATAAATCCCTGATCGCGCTGGACGATGTTGTCAGTGTGCTGAAAGAAAAAATCATCACTGCCTGATTATCAGTGCTGTGAATCATAACCCCCGCATAGCGGGGGCTATGATATGCCGATGCAGAAACAATTCATCACCCTCCGGAATGCAGTATCCGCAACCGTTTCAGAGGATCTCTCATATCGCTATCCATCAATTTACTCTGGTCTGAAAAACCTCGGTGATTTAGATTTACTCTATTTTCTTGTACGTGATTACATGGATCCATTTTTAGAAGCCATAGAGATAAACATGAAAAATAAAAATGACTGGGATACTCTTGTTGCTGAGTTAATAAACGGAATCTGATTATGGATAAATTTAAATCAGAAGTTACAGGTTTACTACTATTGCTGATATCGTGGATTTTTTTATTGGGCATAAGTAGTTACATTATATTCATAGCTGAATGGCCGGGTAAATACATGGCATGGGGTCTCGGAATAATTTCTGTAACAATTGGTTTATACCTGATGTATCTTTCCGACAAAATCAGGGATAAACACCGTCGGGATTAACATTGCCTACTCAGAGAAAGCGGGAACGAAGGCATTTTTAATGCTGACCGTGAGATTATGTAAATAATCGGAAAGCACGCATTGTTTTAGGGATTTTTGCTGTTGCTGGTTTGCTGATGCTGATGGGCGGCAGCTACTTTTACCTTTCCGGTTATTCACAGGAAAAAAACGGGATTGTGGTCAGCGGACAGATCATCGATCTATCTGTTCATCGCTCGGATAACGGCACGTCATATTGCCCGGTGGTGAAATACACTGACGGGCAGGACGAGTATGTCATGGAGTCCTCTTATTGCAGCAGCGGATACCGCAATGCACTGGGTGACGATATTGATGTGATTTACCCGCCGGGCAGCCCGGATAACGCTGTTATCCACTCCTTCAGCGGCCTGTACGGCGGAGCTGTGGTTCTTCTCGGGATGGGAGCAGTCTTTGCCCTGAGCGGCACGCTGCCGCTGGCTGTCATGTATCTGCGGGGGAAATCCGGTCAGCGTCTGCTGCGGGAAGGGATGCCGGTCAACGCCCGGTTCACTGACGTGATCATGAACACCATGATCAGCATTAACGGCCGCAGCCCGTTTCAGATTGTGGCACAGGGGCATAACAGCGCTGACAATACAGTGAAACTGTATTACAGCCGCAATCTTGCATTTGACCCGGCACCGTTTATTCATCAGGAATTTATTACTGTTTATGTGGATCAGAAAAATCCGGACAAATATTACATGGATACTTCTTTCCTGCCGAAAGTGAAGTGATACAAAAAAGAATCCCGGCAATCATTGCCGGGATGACTCATCAGAAGACCCGATCCGGGTTATACGCACCCCACACCCGCTGGACATGCACCGTAATTTCCTCACGGTCATGATACAGATGTTTCGCGTGGATCAGTGCATTCACGCCCTTCTCTTTCATTTCAGCAGCCATTTTTTCGAGGATATGGGATACCTCTTCATAGCGCTTTTTCATCGGCAGTTTGAGGTTGAAAATCGTCTCGCGGCACCAGCCGTTAACCATCCAGGTGGTCATCAGTGCGGCCACTTTCGCCGGTTTTTCCACCATATCGCAGACCAGCCAGGTAATATTTTTGGATGTCGGCACGAACTTAAAGCCGTCCTCACGAAGATGGCGCACCTGACCGGTTTCCATCAGACTTTCGGCCATCGGGCCGTTATCCACCGCCTGAACACGCATACTGTGTTTCACCAGCTGATACGTCCAGCCGCCCGGACATGCGCCCAGATCCACCGCCTGTAATCCGCCTTCCAGACGCTCTTCCCACTCGTCATACGGAATAAACATGTGGAACGCTTCTTCCAGCTTAAGCGTGGAGCGGCTCGGTGCATCTGACGGGAACTTCAGACGCGGGATGCCCATGTAGAACATCGAGTTATTATTTGAATACGAATAACCGACATAGCAGCAGCCCGGTGCGATAAAGAAAACATGAATGACCGGACGGCCCCGGTTCTCTTTTGCCAGCAGCAGTTTTTCCTGACGCAGCGCTGAGCGCAGCGGTACCGTGAATTTGCGGCAGAACTTCATCAGTTCTTTGGCTTCATTGGTGTCAGGCACTTCGACGCGCAGCTCACCCGCACGCTCCACCACACCGGTCAGCATTCCCATGATCGGTGTGATCCGGTCATTTTCGGGTAAGTTTTTCAGCAGTTCGCCGACAACGATCATCTGGCGGGCAAAAATCAGCTCTTTAAACGGGATCTCTTTTGCAATGCGATCGGCATCATCCGGCTGATAGCATTCAAAAATGACATAACCGCTGTTCTCTTTCACCCGCGGGAAACCAAAAATCTCAAGACGCCCGGCTTTATCCGTGATCTCAGCGGCACACTCTTTCTCAAAACCCGGACGGCAATATAATGCTATTTTATTCATGGCCGGAAGCCACTTTCCTTAGACGCAACGCGCCAATCAATACACAAAACCAGCCTAACAGGAAACTTACCCCGCCAACCGGCGTAAAATAGGCAAAATATTTCATCTGTAACAGCGCCATACAATACAGGCTGCCGGAAAACAGCAAAATGCCGATCCCGAAAAACAGTCCGCTCCAGTAAAACCACAACACCACTTTGCGCATCAGAACCGCAGCAAGCCCCATCAGGGCGAGTGTGTGTGAGATCTGGTACTGGAGACCCAGATTAATCCAGTCCATCTGGTGCTTTGCCAGCACAGGAGTTAAAAGGTGCGATCCTATTGCGCCGAATGCAACATAAAAAAAGCCGCTGAAACCGGCAAAAATTAACATCAACCGACTATTCATTTGCCATACCTTATGTGATGTTCAGGTTAATCCTGCTCACTTGTCATCCAACCTAGTTTTTCCTGTTCACTCGCCGCCTGCGCCATAATCCACTGACGGAATGCTGCGATTTTACCGGAATCAGCCTGACTGTCCTGACACACCAGATAAAACGCATTTTTACTGACCAGAATATCTTTAAACGGGCACACCAGGCGACCGGCATCCAGTTCATTTTTTGCCATAACATTATTGACCAGTGCCACGCCCTGCCCGTGCACGGCGGCCTGAATCACCATCGCACTGTGGCTGAAAATCGGCCCGTGCTGCACATTGACCTGCTGCTGTAAATCCGCCTGGCGGATATACGCCTGCCAGTCACGGCGGGATGAATCATGCAGGAGTGTATGATACGACAAATCGGTCAGCGTTTTGAGCGGTCGTTCACCGGTCATCAGTGACGGCGCACACACCGGGATCAGATATTCCGCATACAGCCGGTCTGTACGCAGACCCGGCCAGTTACCTCTGCCGTAAAAAATCGCCACATCCACATCATCAGCCAGTTTATCTTCTTCGCGGTCAACCGCCTGGATCCGCACATCAATCCCCGGGTAGGCCTGATGAAAACCGGACAGACGCGGCACCAGCCACTGAATCGCGAAACTCGGTGACAGACTGACCGTCAGCGCCCCTTTGGCACTGCGTGCCTGAAGTTTGCGCGTGGCATCATTTATCGCTGAGAAGATTTCCTTTATATCGAGATAATAACTCTGCCCCTCTTCCGTCAGCAACAACGAACGGTTCCGGCGGCGGAATAATTTCAGCCCGAGGAAATCTTCCAGGCTTTTCATCTGATGGCTCACGGCAGCCTGGGTCACAAAAAGCTCTTCCGCCGCCTTAGTAAAACTTAAATGACGGGCGGCAGCATCGAAGACACGCAGTGCGTTGAGCGGAGGCAATCGTTTGGACATTTTCTGGTTTTTCTGTCAGATCCGGATACCGGTAACGTAAGTTTATTCGGGATTAGTTTTTGTAATCCGAAGCATTATAAATTGTCCCTTGATGATACACCAGCAAATACCTATAGTATGCCCACTTCCTGAGCCGGAACGAAAAGTTGAACGGTAGCAATACTGCAAAACTTTTGGCTATGTGGTTGTGATGTTGTGTTTGCAAGTTGTCCGGGAGTTCCGGACATAGTAGCTTAAGCTACTGTTTTTTTCACTTCCTGTACATTTACCCTGTCTGTCCATAGTGATTTTTTGAATGCACCGCCGATTGCGGTGCTTTTTTTTGCCTTCCGTCCGGCAGATACGCGTTCCCCGTCTGGAAAGCCGCCACAATGTTGATTATAGTAAACCGTCGCCGACGGTACTGCCGCCGCGATCCGGCCGGTCACCGCCAGGCTCGCGCCTCTGATGTACCGGATACCGCACTTTTTGCATAAGCTCTGTTTATCTCAGACTGCCGTTGATAATACCGATGAAAATCTTTTCTCCCGATACATTCCGCCGTGCCTTTCCCGTAACTTCCGGTGACACTGTTTTTCTCGACAGCGCCGCCACCGCCCTTAAACCGGAGGTGATGACACAGGCTACCGCCCGCTATTATCAGAATGACAGCGGCGCGACCGTTCACCGCAGCCATCACCGGCAGGCCAGAGCCGTCACTGAACAGTTTGAGCAAACTCGTGACGCCGTGCGGCAGCTGATTCAGGCTGAAGATGTCCGCAGCTGTATCTGGACAAAAGGCACCACCGAATCCCTGAACCTGGTCGCTCAGGGCTTTTTCCGCCCGCGTCTGCAGCCGGGGGATGAAATCATTGTCAGTGAGATGGAACATCATTCCAACCTGATCCCGTGGATCATACTGGCGCAGCAGACCGGAGCAACTTTGGTGAAATGGCCGCTGACGGCGGACAGAACGCTTTGCTGCGATCAGCTGGCAACCCTGCTGTCACCGCGCACCCGGCTGGTGGCGGTCACGCAGATGTCCAATGTTACCGGATACCGGCCGGATATCGCCCGTGCGGCACAGCTGGCACATCAGCACGGCGCACTGATTGTCGCTGACGGTGCTCAGGGCGTGGTTCACCACCCGCTGAATGTCACCCTCAATGATGTTGATTTCTATGCATTTTCCGCCCACAAGCTCTATGGCCCGAACGGGCTGGGTGTGCTGTATGGTCGTCAGGAACTGCTCCGTGATATGCAGCCGTGGCAGGGCGGCGGTAAAATGCTGACCGACACCGACTTTTTCAGCTTCACCCCTGCTCCGGTTCCCGCCCGTTTTGAAGCAGGAACACCGAATGTGGCCGGTGTTACCGCGTTCGGGGAAACCCTGCGCTGGCTGGATACCATCGATCTCACCGCCGCCCACGATTACACCATTGCACTGTGTGACACTGCGGAGCAGCAGCTCGCGGCACTGCCCGGTTTCCGCAGTTACCGCAGCCCCGGCAGTCCGCTGCTGGCCTTTAATATCGATGGTATTCATCACAGTGATATCGCCACGCTGCTGGCGGAAAAAAATATTGCCCTGCGCCACGGACAGCACTGCGCGCAGCCGCTGTGTCAGGCGCTGGGCACGGAAGGCTGTCTGCGGGTCTCTTTTATGCCGTATAATCAGCCGGATGATGTCCGTCAGCTGGTGCAGGCGGTACAGTTTGCCCTTGAAATCCTGGCTGACGACTGAGAGAAAAAGATGACACACACATTCCCGGCACACCCGTTCGGTCACACTATCCGCCGTGAGCAGCTCACGGAAACCTTTTCCGCCTGCCGCTCATGGGAGGAAAAATACCGTCAGCTGGTGATGCTGGCACGTCAGTTACCGGCACTGCCGCCGGAAAGCAAAGGTGAAGAGACCGAAATCAAAGGCTGTGAAAACCGCGTCTGGCTGGATGGCACTCTCAGCAACGATGGTACGCTGCATTTTTGGGGGGACAGTGACGGGCGGATTGTTAAAGGTCTGCTGGCGGTACTGCTGACCGAAGCGGAAGGCCTGACACCGGCGGCACTGTTATCCGCGGATTTATCCGCAGCGTATCAACAGTACGGGCTGAGCGCGCAGCTCAGCCAGTCCAGACAAAACGGGATTCAGGCACTGATTGATGCCGTCCGCGCCATTGCACAGCGGTTCAGCGCCTGAAAGACTTACTCAGCCGCAGTACGCTCCGCTTTTGCTATCAGTTTTTTCAGTGCATGAGAGACCGCCACAAACCCGAAGGATGCCGTAACCACGGTGGCGGCACCAAACCCGGCAGCACAGTCCATCCGCATACTCCCTTCCGCACTGTTTTTCATACCACAGGCCGCGCTGCCGTCCGCCTGCGGGTAACGCAGAGGCTCTGTCGAGAACACACAATCAATCCCTAGCCGTCCTTTGCCGTTTTTACGCACACCGTAGTCTGATTTCAGGCGTTCACGCAGTTTCGCCGCCAGCGGATCCTGTAAGGTTTTCGCCAGATCCGCGACCTGAATCTGTGTCGGATCAATCTGCCCGCCCGCACCGCCGGTGGTGACCAGCGGAATTTTATTGCGCCGGCAATAGGCCAGCAGAGCTGCTTTCGGGCGGACGCTGTCAATAGCATCAATCACATAATCAAACCCGGGACTCATCATATCAGCGACATTGTCCGGCGTGACGAAATCATCCGTGCAATGCACCTCACACTCCGGGTTAATCGCCAGAATCCGCTCCCGCATCACCTCAATTTTCGGCTGTCCGACTGTGCCCTGCATCGCATGGATCTGCCGGTTGGTATTGGTTACGCACACATCATCCATATCAATCAGTGTAATGGCACCAATACCGGTACGCGCCAGCGCTTCCGCCGCCCACGATCCGACACCGCCGATGCCGACAACACAGAAATGAGACCGGGCAAACAAACGGAGCGCCTGCTGACCATAGAGACGACCAATACCGGCAAAACGCTGCAGATAAGCATCAGATAAAAGGGTTTGCATAATACAGAAACCTGCGGTGAAAAATGACAGAAACGGCTAAGAAATAATGCGGGTGTATACTTCATTTCGAAGTATACACCACGAGAATGAAAGACTACAGCACCGGATTCAGGATCGGCGGGATACCTTTTTTCAGTACCCAGACACGGCCGTAGTGATTGTAGAAACCGGCCATCAGCCCGGCATCGTGACCGATACCGTGATAGATATCGAAGTGATGCCCCTTGATAGCGCCGCCGACATCCAGTGCGATCATCAGACGCATATCATAACGGCCGGTAAAATTACCCTGGTTATCCAGCACCGGAACTTCCGCCAGCAGCGTAGTCCCCGGCGGGATCAGTGTTTTATCGGAGGCCACAGACGCTTTGGCAATCAGCGGTACCGCGCTCGCCCCTTTTACCGGTGCAAACTGCTTTGGCGTGAAAAAGACGAAAGAGGCGTTTTGCTCCAGTAATTCCTGCACTTCCTGCGGAGAGTGACTATCGGCCCACTTGCGGATCGCCAGCATCGACATATCTTTCTTTTCCACCTCACCGCGCTCGATCAGAACACGACCGATACTGGTATAACCATGTCCGTTCTTTCCGGCATACGCGAAAAAGTTCAGCTCAGAACCATCGCCAAAATCAATATAAGCGCTGCCCTGAACATCCATCAGGAAGTTATCCATCAGTGAATTGCTGTAGGCGAGGACATAGTTATCACTCAGCGCCCCGTTATAAATCTGAGCACGGCTCGGCAGGCGACCGCCTTTTTTCGGCGGCATGCGGTAGATAGGATACTGAAACTCCCCCTGACGGGTATGACGGGCCTGAACAACCGGGGTGTAATAGCCGGTAAACTGCACGTTTCCGTAGTTATCTTTACCTTCCATCTGATAGCTGTGCAGATTGAACTGCCGCAGCTGCGCGGTATCCGCACCGGAACGCAGCCAGTTTTCAACCGCCCGGAAGTTATCACTGTACTGGTTGTACAGGCGCGGTGAGGTAGTCCGGATGGCTTCCACCTGTTTCAGAAAGTCAGGGCCGTTGACCGGTATACCGGGGCTGTTGACGTTAGCCACTTCCTGTAAATTCTGCGTCAGATGCCCGTCTTTATACTGCTGACCTTTATCTGTCGGGCGGGATTCACAACCGACTAATAACGAAAACAATACACCGCACAACAAATACCTGCCGGTTTTGCTCATACCCATCTGCCAACCAATAATTTGAATTAATACAATATGTATGAGAACGATATCAAATCGCTTTTATTATGCAACCGGTTTAATTTTTTATCGCTGAGCAATCACCCGGCCAAATGAATGAAAAATAACCAATCAGCCGGATAATTAACCAAATCAGGGGGCGGGATAGCTTTTTATCAAGAAAAAACTTGCATCAGCTCTCATCCTGAGTATAGTGGCGCCTCACAGACGCGGGATGGAGCAGCCTGGTAGCTCGTCGGGCTCATAACCCGAAGGTCGTCGGTTCAAATCCGGCTCCCGCAACCAATTTTTGAAATGTGTAGTCTGTAAATACAATGTAATATGCTCAGTTAATGATATTCGGACGCGGGATGGAGCAGCCTGGTAGCTCGTCGGGCTCATAACCCGAAGGTCGTCGGTTCAAATCCGGCTCCCGCAACCAACCTTCATATCATTAACAAAATCGGACGCGGGGTGGAGCAGCCTGGTAGCTCGTCGGGCTCATAACCCGAAGGTCGTCGGTTCAAATCCGGCCCCCGCAACCACTCTTCTGACAGATTTCCCTGTCACTTTTCCTGAAAAAACACAAAACACGTCACTGAAACACGATTATTTCAGCACATAACGCGGTTTGTACTGTATGTGTCCGTTTCACACCACATCCTTGTGATGCATCGTCTTTGTTCTGTTCTCAGTTGCGCCGCGCAACGGCTCCGCCATTGGCAAAATACGCCTTAATCCCCTGAAAAATCGAATTAGCCATCTCCTGCTGGAATTTGGCGGTTTTCAGCAGACGCTCTTCCTCAAGGTTACTGATAAAGGCGGTTTCCACCAGAATCGACGGGATATCCGGTGCTTTCAGTACCGCAAACCCGGCCTGATCAACCGTCCGTTTATGCAGTTTGTTGACATTTCCCATCCGTTTCAGCACTTCTGAACCGAATTTGAGGCTGTCTTTGATACTCGCACTCTGCACCATATCAAACATGGTCTGATCGAGGTATTTGTCACCGCTTTTGCTGACCCCCCCGATTTTATCCGCATCGTTCTGGGTCTGAGCCAGATATTTCGCGGTATTACTGGTTGCTCCCCGCGTCGAAAGTGCAAAGACCGACGAACCTCTGGCAGAGCGGTTGGTAAAGGCATCCGCATGAATTGAGACAAACAGATCCGCCCGCATTTTACGGGCTTTCGCCACGCGCACTGACAGCGGGATAAACACATCCTCGTTGCGTGTCATATAGGCACGCATACCCGGCTCGCGATCAATCAGCGATTTCAGACGACGGGCAATCTGCAGCACCACATCTTTTTCGCGGGTTTTGTATTTCCCGATAGCACCGGGGTCCTCTCCGCCGTGGCCCGGATCAATCATAATAACGACCGGCCTGTCCTGACCGGCTTTACCCGGTTTCGGCGTTTCACGCGGCAGGCTCTCTTCCAGGTCACCGCGGTTGTAATCTTCCAGCAGGGCCAGCAACGGATCGTCTTCTGTCGCAGCACCATTTTTCGGATAAAAATCAAGCACCAGCCGGTTTTTAAACTCAGCAACCGGAGTCAATTCCAGCACCTGCGGGCTCATAGCCTGTTTCACTTCAAACACCAGGCGGACAGTCTGCGGGTCATTCTGACCGACACGGATCAGCTTCAGATGCGGATCGCGATCCTGCACCTGCTTATCCATGCCTTTCAGCACACTGTTGAGATGTACATTTTTCAGATCAACAACAATACGTTCCGGGTTTTGCAGTGAAAACTGCTTATATTTCAGCGGATGATCCGACTCAATAGTCACACGGGTATAACTGGATGCCGGCCAGATACGCACCGCCACAATTTGTGACGATGCCGCAAAGCCGAACGGGCTGATACTCAGCAGACAAAACGCAGCTGCGCCTTTCAGTAACAGACGGCGTGACGCATCATGTTCAGAATGACTCATGAAAAAATATCCATAGCGTAAATCAAATCAACAATAACCGGTGCGGATTATAAAAACCGGAAAATAAAGAAACAGAACAATTTATTCCGTAAATAATTTAAACGGCACTTTATCTAATCATTTGCGCCCTGTCATTATGCATTTTTGGCTTATATGACCATTAACCACATAACTAATTAAAATTAAATATATTTATTTTTTTATTGCATCAAAGGGTACACCCACGGGTACACCAAAAATACGATTGTTCACATTTTAATCACGCACATTTTGCCGTTCATCATTCCCAAAAACTCACCATCTCCCCCGGCTGATTGCAAATAATGAAACGCCATCCAGAAGGAATACTCCCGTCATTCCCACTGCCTCCGTTTCAAACAGCGGCGGTCAGAGTCCTGATAGTTAATTATCCAAAGTTGGATATTAATGTTTTATAAGGAAATTTTAGTCTCTTTGATATAAAGGAGTCCTGTTTATGAGGGCTGGAACTCAAGCCGTCCTGATTGCAGGTTGGTGCGTTTGGCGTACTGACCACTGACTAACAT
>JAEMTY010000537.1:0-14328 GCA_020423425.1 Chrysopa pallens | reverse complement strand
TTTATTTGAGATTACTTTGCTGTAGGTAACAAAAAGGAAAAAAAATCGCACTTACAGGAATCTTTAATTTTTACTTTTATTATTTTTTTTTTTAAATTTTTGGCTTCAGCTACTTTCAGCTATACAGCCATTAACTAAAGGGGATTATTATTTTTTTTTATACAACAGTTCACAGTACTGCTAGGTGGTCACCCATCCAAATACAGATTGTGACTGCTGTTGTTTAACTTCATTGATTGGTCTATGCATGTCATTACGTTACTTATTTTTATTTAAAATTATATAATGATTTTATGGAATACTTGATCATTTTTTCAGGTTAAAACCAATGTTTTACTTTAATAATACAAATGAAATATGGAAAGCAATTAAACACATCATACACATCAATTGATAAAATTTGTAATCAATCGTGTATTTTATATTATTAAGCAGGTAATGAAAGATTCTGGTGTCCCATTTTTTTGTAGTTGAACTTATTGGACGATATCAAAAATTTGGGAAAATTCGGAAATTTAAAAATTTATTTGCTTTAGAATCTTCAAAATTACTTTATACGTATCAATTGAATATGTTGCGTCAACGATATTTAAGTCTATTGGGTAAATTAGTCAACATCCCTTCTGAAACGACTCTTTCTCTTGCAGTATTTAAACTTCTGAATCGATTTCAACCTAAAACGAATTATCGATGAATTTGTCTCAAAAGAATTACACCGGGAAAGGTAAAAATCAATTTCGCGACCATAATAAAGCTATTTACCTTTGAGTTTAGCCCAATGGATTTTCCTACTTATTTAAAAACCACTGAACTTAAAATAGGTAAAATGTTTTTAGTTTTATGATTTTGCTTTTAAAAATTATTAAAAAATAGCATTATTGTAAAAAATAAAAATTTTAGTAATTTAATTTCTAAATTGCAAACTAAAAAATAGTCCTTCAAATGTCTTTAATTATACAATAATTTAAGAAAATTTTTAATTAATTTTTAATAGTAGAAAAAACTATTTTTATTTTCAATAATCAGAATCACAAATTCATTTATACCCACAGTACGTAAATAGTTGAAATTTTAACCTTGAATTCATAATATTAGTAATTGAAATAGAAAAAAAAATTTTTTTAGTGCTAATTTTTCCTTCTTTATGAATTTTTTATTATAACCTAATACCAATGGTAGTTTTGGGGATATTTGTGGAATCCTAGATCTATCGATTTTTTGAAACTTTCTTGGCTCATAGGTTTCTGTGTGGGAATGAAAATTTCGCACAATTTTCTAGATATTGTTCCAACTCGAATGTTTGAACTCGTAGTTTTTGAAAAGAGAACTACGCTATTAATACTATATTTGTCTAGTATGCGTTCAAAAAAACTATTTCATCTCGATGTTTTTGCAAGATTCTCTTTCACTTGTTCTATTGATGATATAAATTTAGCTAGGGGGCAACTGGGGGCAATATTGTTTAAGTCGATATTGTTTAAATAATTGTTAGTTTCAAAACGGAAAATAATTTTTTGATATTCTTTCATGAAACGCGAATAATAACAAACCTATGACTAATAGAGTAATTTGGTTCTATAAGCGGTTAAAAATTGAAAAAAGTCAACACGCGTCCACCCCACCTTTTGATAGTCTTTTTTTTGGGTAAATGTTAATGTGTAATTACTCGAGTTAGCGTTGGTTTTTTCAAGTAAAAAATTAATTGTCTAAATCGAATTATTTTGTAAAAAACTATCATGAAAACTACTGAACCGATTTTGATGAAACTAAATTTATCATGGTCAATTAATGTTTTGTTTTATAATAAAGCGCAACCAAATATTAAAATCAAATTTTGAATGAAAAATATGAAAAAAATCTAAATTCGTAAATAAATAATATGCTAGCTAGCATTAAAAAAAAAGATTTTTAAAATTTTTTTGTTAGATATTTTAAATGTTAGTACTTGCCTGATTAATTATTTTAACAAAGAAATTCTACCCTCAAAATGGCACTATGTTTCGATAGTAACAGCGCAATAAAATAAACTTTAAAATTTGGTCTTGCAGTTTACAGGAAACCCAATCGATTTTTAATTTTAGTCATCTTGAAAATTTTGGCGCCCCTCAAAATCTAAGCCTAAATCCACTACTGGCTCTATAGACTTATATTTACTGGCCATGTAGACTTATATTTATTTAAATTCCAATAATATTACATTCACATTCAGGTTGAATAATTGATAACCACCTTATGTTGATAAACTGGATGGTAATCTTAATCAGCTACAAAAACACTTCTTTATCACCAGGATTATAAGATTTTATGATTATTCGCCAGCCATTTAAAATGTCTTCCATTCATATACAATAAGATTGTTAAATAAAATAGAAAAATTATAAAGAATAATAAAATTGCAATGTTTATATGACAAATAAATAGATTTTAATTTTAATGATAAATACTATGATTTTATAGTGTTGTAGACATTGACATATTCATAAAACATCTAATTATTTATTAATAAATATATAATTATTAAATAATGACTTGTTTATTTACTTTAATTACAAATTTTACGCTTAATTATGTTTAAATCCAGTAAATATTTGCGAAAATTCTCACACAGTTAATATTAAATTTCATTTTTTTCTCTTAACCTATATCGGATATAACTTATTGTATTTGAATTTCGTGATGGATGTAGGAATTAGGTGTCTCTAATCCCAATGTTAATCAAGTCGAACGCCCTCTGTTTGCAAAATGTCTATCAAGCGGCATTTTTCTATGTTTTACAGTATTTCAATTTTGTAAAATTGTTCAGTTCTCTGTTTTACACAATGTCACTCAAGTAGAGGCACTCGCTTCCTTTTTACTATTTATTACCATAATTTGTCGTTCAACATTGTTTTACGGTCTTGCCTCGACCTGCCTAATAAGCCATTATTACTTATACAAATCTGTTTCTAAATTAATTAATAACATAACATCTATATGTTAATACAGATTATCATGCCCGCAATGCAATGCCCTTTATGTTGGTCTGTCAGGTAGATGAATTTTAATCAGGTACAAAAATCACATAAACAGCTATAAAATTTCTACATTCATCTTACCAACCCAGGTCATAAAATTGATATTGAGTACTACTACACATTTGCAATAAAATTATATTTGCTAGAAGCCCTTGAGATCAATAAATTATCCAAATCTTCCAATTTTTAATAATCAATTAAACCTCTCCTTTATTAAATTTTGAATTATAAATATCAAAAAAATATTTATCAATTCCACCCACAGTCTCTTCATTCGCAATAATATTACCTTATATATTACTAAAATAAAAAAATAATTATTCATGAATGAAATTATGCACATAATTTCATTCATGAAAGTACACTCATAATTTTTTAAAAAAATTGTTAAGTGAAAATTTTTTATTTTACGTTAATGTTAAAAAAACTATGTTTTCGATTTTCATGAATAAGGGGATTGGTTGGCATAAACCGAGAAAGATAATTGGTCGCAAGGAAAATAATATTACGTTTTGTTCATTTATTTGAAGGCGTATCTTTTTTTTTTTTAAATTTTTAATGTTCTTCACATCTGCCATAAAATCACATGATCCATTTGACTGTACTAATAGACCTTATAATCCATTATTGATGTTGAATTTTAACAATCTTTGTAAATGTTGTAGTAAAATGTTAAATAATAATAAAATATATAGTCAACATAAAAATGTTCTAAATAAGTGGGATGTTATGGGTGGTAATATTTTGATTAATAAACTGGTTTTAATATAGGTACCTATTGAATTAGATACATAATTATACATAAAATAATGATTTATTTATTTACAACTAATCAATATTTATTAGTTGTAATAAAATATTATTTAAAATACAATTTTAATAGACAAATATTACTACAATATCATAAATTAATGATTTTCAGAAAAACTTGTTGGTTTAAATATTAAATGTGTATAATATCTTTAATGGATTTACGTGATCATTAATTAATCATATGGATCATCTACTAAATGTGGACAATGGTATAGGTTTGAGTAATGGTCGATCTGTAAGGCCAAAATTTTCTATCGTGATGAATCATACTATTTGAAGTACTAAAGCAACATTTGGCAGAAATCAAATCTGCACGACATCAGCTTTTATAAATTTGAAAGAGGGGGCCATATATATATGGCCTGTGAAAATTTGCCTTATTTTAAAACTAGTACCACTCATGATGTTTCAACATCGACCTAAATCAAATGAATAGTTTGAGAAATATGAATAGACCGTCGAATAACCTATAAAATAGTATTTTTAAGAGCTCTACAGTCAAAAAATGACGAGAGTTATTATCGAAAAACTATACAAATTTTTCTGAGCAACTACATTTTGTATCGAAGCAAACATGGTTGATTTTGTTCGTAATTAAATTTAGAAAACAAACTAACATCTTTTGACAAATTTTTGACAAAAAAATAAAATTTTCGTATAGATTTGTACAACTTAAAACAACTTTACGTATTGTGTTTTATTAATACACACTGTATATATAACTGCTAATATATCCTAACAATATTGTATGAATAATATCTTAATATGCCCATTTATAGTAAAAAACACATTCTAAACATGTGACATCTAAATATAGATATTAGAGGTGTTATAAATGACAAATAAATAAGACCTCTTTAATTGTAAATTGAGTTTCTGGCGAAGCCTGCAGATTTTCATAATATTTCTCTTATAGATTATATTTTAAATGAAAAATTTGTATGATGTTCATAAATACTACTTACTTATTTACGTTACAAATTATTAAGATAAAGATTTTTTATTAATATTTTTTTTTTGGGTGCTAATATTTAGGATTACTGCTCTGATTCTAAAAATTCTTTCAACGATAGAAAAGCAAATGTCATCAGTGTGTCTGTCATACTTTTTTTAAAGACATAATAAAAGATTATATAAAGAGTTAAGAACTTTTCCGAGTGTGATTCGGGCTCAACTGATTGACAGACAATTTCAATATAAATTATGCTGAGTACAATTACTGTCCAAAAAATGCTGTATTTTTCCCTTTTTCAGCCGAAAATGCCCCACATTCTTAAGAAAGTTTATATTAAAAATAACTTTCAGTTTTTCGTGGATCATCGAAGTCTTCAACACCTACGTCGTCTTCAAGTCTATTATTTTGCCTAATTATTGATTAGCCATCGTCAATTTGTTCTGAATTACTGACTTCCTCGTAAATTACGTTTCCAATTAGAAAATATTTCCGAACAATGCCAGTTTGAACATTTGTGTATTCAAACTATATTTTCGACAGCCGAATGTTTTTATTTTGACACCCATTTTCATAACTGTATCAAATTGTTTTGAACAATAATTCTGGGTTTATTTCTTTGCATGTCAGTTGGAGCTTCATTCTACATTGTGTTGCAATATGGAATTAAAATAAAATCAACAATTTCTATTCTCCGCCCAATTATCCAGCTTCAAACCTACAAACCTAAATAAATTATTTTTCATACTTTTTTTTCTTCTTTTATTTTGTCACATTATGGAACATTCACAATTGTAAGGAATCTAGCTACTCACAACCATTCATACTCGCTGTTTAGATCCCAGCTTTATGTCATTATGATGATCTGCCCAATATCATATTATATTCGTGGCGGTTGATTAATAATTTTCATATTGTTTTGATTTCTTCTCTTCTTATTATTTGCTATTTTAATTATTATTTATGAACTTTTGATAAATAGCGATGGAAAACTAAATTCAATATATTGCTGTAGTGTTTTTTTTTTTACATTGTCATTTTTTATGACAAATCACATCACCAACTGATCATCACCAATTTTTCTGTCAGGCTTAGTTTATAGAAAATTGAGTTTAATAGTAGTCATTACTTTTGCTATAATAATTATATGCAGGTAATAAAATTGTTATTTTGTATTAAATTTGTGTTAGAATGATCATAAAATCATTAGAAAATCTAAGAAAACAATTTAATGAACGGATGTTTACATATCATATGAATTCGGTTACATCAACATTACTTCCATAAGGTCTTCCAAAACATTTGTTGTAAATATTCGTCAAATACATGTTGCCAATGGAGTTTTATGAGGGTCGTTGAAGCAATAAGATAGTTTAGCATAGTTATTTCCAAAATATTCATTTCTAAATTACTTCTTTAATTTATTTCTTTCTTTTTAGTTATCGCTAGATTAAAAAACCACAATTGTATGTTATACAGCGTTTCATACCATTTAGTTGTAGTTGACGATATCAGCTTCAAAATTGAGTTTCGAGCGTTAAAAATCCGCTATATTGAATTTATGTCACTCTAAATTCAATATGGCGGTTTTTTAACGCTGGAAACTCAATTTTGGAGCTGATATCTTTTCATTTTTCGAGTTATTCTTAATAAACCCTTTGATTTGATACCCATATTGTAACAGTCCATTAAAAATAACTAGTCTGCCACCTTGGGTGTACCGCCATGTTAGATTAAGAATGACGTCACACTGTCATCAAAACTGAACGTGTATTCAAAATTTCAGCTCAATCGGTAGAAGATTTCTGTTTCATAATTGAGTTCCAAGATTTCACTCGAACAAACATACATACATACAAACGTTGCAAGTTAAAAGTAAAAAAAGGAACCTGCCTGAATATATGGAATGCATATTTTTGATTGAACCTGATGAGTTCTAATAATTAAAACACTTCCGTAAACTACATACATATAATGGAAGTGATACTTCCATTACATATAATTATGTCTTATTTAAAAATGAATAAAAACACAAACAATAAAAATGTTATTTATCTCAACAGGTAATTGTTTTATTTCACGGGAAATTGATCAATCAAACAAACAAAATAAACAAATATACATACATCTATGACGGAATTGAATTACTCTTTAGTGATGGCTATTAAACACAAACAGACGCATAGACCAAACGTATACAAACACAACTGTAATAATTATTTATTATTTAATTATTTGCAAATATTTTTGAGAACAATGTAGTATGTAAATGTTTTGTGTATTAAAAAACTAAGAATTATGTAATCATTAAATTAATTTCTATAGGTACATTTCAATTAAGAATTATTTTGAAAATATTTTGTAATCAATTATGATGTATTTATTAAAAAAAACAATTGAAAATTTCAAAAAAAAAGTATTGATACAAGTATTTAATTATTATACGTACCTCAACCGGGCTATGATAAATCTATTAGCGACTAGTGTAATTTCCTCAGATGCTTACAATAAAAAGTGTATAAAATGGTTAACAGCCAACAATATTAATTGCTGCATCAGCGTGATTTCACGGTAGCAGTGCATTATAATGACTCAATTTTCTTAATTGAAAACTTGAACAATTAATTTAATTTAGCAGACAAAATTTTCAATAAAAACTGCAATTGAAAATGCTCATTAACACCACCTCAGGTTACTTGTATGAAAAATTTTTTTTTAATGTTGAGAAATTTTCAAACATAAAAATTCAAAGAAAATTTTACATAACATTCCCGAGTTTAGTAACTCGAGTGTTCCAAATAAAATTGAGGTGGGATTAATGAGCATTTTTAATAGTTTGTTGAGAACTAGGGCAAGTTTTTCAGGCAATTATTTAATAACTTGTGAACGGGACCGAAATATCTAACATTTTTTTGGAGTACTCGAGTCACCTGAAAATAGGGAAGATGCACAAATTTTTTTTATCACTTCAATTGAAAATTGTTTACATGAATTTGAAGTTATTTTTAAAAAATCTTAAAAAATAATAATGGACGTTCAAATTCCTAAGTAATCAAAGAAGGAAATTTTCATTAATTTCATACATCTTCAACTCTATAGTGATTATACATAAAAGTCATTCTACGGTAAGCGGTCCTATCGATGTCCATGGCACTTATATACATTTTCCTTCAAAATTTAAACATAAATATTATTGGTATGCCCAAAAGAGTTGATTGAATAAAAATTTTATATAAATAACATTAATATTCAAAAATTGTGTTCTGGGATTTTTCTATAGAAAAGGTCAGCTTATCGTAAAAATCACCTTTAAAAATTTTTTACAAGAAAGAGAGTGGAAATCAATCTTTAAGTGCGTATATAACGTATTCGTCTTTGAATCAATTGTAATTTAATTTTCGAATTATGTTTGAGTTATTGAGCCTAATTTCACATATTTTGATGGGTAAAATAGCAAATTCTTTTTATTGCATCTTCCCTATTTAATAATTAAATATTATGTATGTATGCATGTCTGTACTCAATAAACATTCTGTACATATAATGACGTCATAAGTGCATTCATCTGAATACATTACATATGTCAACATTTCATCATCATCAATGAATAAAAGTCAAGATAAACAAACACAAATGAATATCTAATGAACACCTAGAAAGAACACCTAAATGTATTTTTAATGTTATTAATAAGTGTGAGCGTAGTCTTATACATGTATGGTTCTGTACATCATATTCGGTTTAGAAAGATTTCACATACCTATAGTTAACAATTAATATTGGAAATTATATTCAAAACCAAATAGTCGAACTGTGAGATTAACAGGTAAATTACTTTAATAAGGATATTCTTAAAATTTCATTTCTTTTTTTGCATGACTATGCTACGAATAGCTTTGTGAACCGCTGACTTACATAACTCAGAAGTTAATAAAAGAACTAGTTGTTTTATATTATTTAATGTATATTTGTATTTGTATTTACCAAAATTAAAGGTATAACAAATTATTCAAAGATTTGGTTTTAATAAAGCAGAAAAATAACAATTCAAAAGTCCAATTAACCAGACTAGAGACCCAGAACAGACCAGAGACTCTTGGTAGCTTGTGAGAGAAGCGAGATTTTAGGCCTATAGACTTTAATACCGAAGCCTTCCTTGCTTACGATGCTAGCACTAATGCCAAAGGTCGAAGCCAGGTTGGGGACCGCGACACAAAGTCTCTAAGGCTAGAAGCTATTTTTATACCATCTGCGGCAGCTTCCCACTTAAAAACGCACCTCTGGAAGGAGGACACTTTTTATCATATTTAGGCACTTTTTATCATATTCGAACTAACATATTAAATAATAAAATTACTTAAATAAAATTGTTCCTTTCTAAAACCTATTTTAAATAACGTATTAGCTTTCTAAGTCTTCTAACATTTCGAAATGAATAAGTAAATGATTTTCTATTTTATATACAGTTTTGCAATATAATATATCCCAAAGTACAAAACCATAAACATATTTAAATTATAATTAAATAATATTTATAATTCATTAAAATTTAAATAAAAGACATCCTTTTTTAATCACATTCATTAATTATTTAAAATAGTGTATTTATTAAAATTATATAGTATAGACACTTAATACGTACCTTTATACACTTATTTAAATATATTTTTTTAGTTAATAAATTTCACTTTAAATAAATAAATATACAAATTATATACAAAATATCATTACAAAATAATAATCATAATCATAATCATATGAATATTTGTTTATTTAATTAAATTAATATTTTAATTACCATTATTTTTGAATAATATAAATAAACATAACCTAAAGTGTTGAGTTTTAGGATCGTTGATGCATCTAATTGTAATATTTAATCAAATGAATAAATAAAATATTTATTTCAAGGGAAAATGTGGGTATTATAGATATATTTATCATTTACACTTTGTGGGTGGCTAACAGATACTTTATAAGAGGTTCATACTTTAGCTGCATACTTTTATTTTTATCAGGAATGATTGTTTGGCAAGTCATCCGGTTTCATGCCAAGATTGTGCATTTCAAATTTCATAACGGTTGGATGATTATTTTTTGAATAATTTCTAAGCAAAAAATAAAAAAAAATGCTGTGTATTCTACGATTAAGGGAATCTCAAGGCCGGGATTTTCAGTATAACAACTTTAACAAACCGATATTTTGACTACCTTCTTTGGCAAAAACAGTTATAACTCAGTAAATATAAACAAGATGTTCATGAATACTTCACTGTTTCTTTGGATACAGCAAATTCATTCACAACTTTTTGAGATAATCGAGGACATTCAGACAAACAGCCAAAAAGGGACTACTATACACAGTTACTAACTCTAACCGTGAAATTGCTTGAGATAAAACTTTTTTAACATTCTATCATATTCGTACTTCTTAAGCCTGGGTTACATGATGCAGGTTTACCTGCTGGATTGCATGCTTGATTTTGTAGCTGCATTCCATGCTAGCTAGCCAGCTGGACGTTATGATGGCTTCTATGCGATGTCCCCTTTACAGGATGCTCGATATCAGCGATTTTTATACTCAACCGAATAGCGGCTGTTGCGGCATACAAAGCCCATGTGACTATATGTTTTAATAAAAAAAATAGGCTACTAGGGTAATAAAGATTCTCTAATGTAAAAGCAAGTAATATAATTGGTTTACATGAAAAACTAGCCAAGAAAAGAGTACGGGAAAAAGGACATGAACTATTTCCAAATTCTAGCTAGCGCTCATGCAACAGAGCCAGTAGTGATGTCATTTTCAATCATAATTGCCATCATAGCAGTCATCACAGCATCCCGCGAGTATGCCCACAGGCGAACCAGCATCGTGGGAGCCAAGCTTTAGTCTGTTCTATAAAATACTGACCAATTTTGCGGCTTCTTATAAGCAACAAATATGTTATGAAGGAACTTCACCCTTTATACTTTCATACTTAGAAGGAAGATACTTGAATCTCATATTTCACAAATAAATCTCTGGTTTGTTTCCTGTTCAACTAAAGCAGGCTCTTGAGGTACTTGAACAACCAAAAATCGAAGACGGCATTATTTTGATTAAATTAGATTATTTTGTACATGTTGTCACAAAATCGTCGAATGACGGTCATAGGATGCCCTCAACATACATTCGCTTTAAGCTCTTTACAAATTTGAATTATTTAGTTATTTTTATTATAAAAATGCCAAAATTAACACGTAGGTCTACTGAAAAGGCGAAATGAAACAGAGGAACTTTGGGAAAAGCTTCAAACTTCAACTCTTCAAGCTAGACTGCAGAAAAAAATATATATCGATGCACTCACTCATGTGGATTTTGGTCGAACTATTTGTGTAGTAGGTGGGAGTAAGTCGAAAGTTATATATCTAAAATTTACTTAGGATCATAGACCGCCATTAACTGCGTGTATGGCTAATGATTGTCCAAAAATAATTTTTGGTTAAATTTAAGCTACCTCTTTATAATTATACCAAAGCCATTAAAAAGTTGCCAAATATAAAGATTATTTGTTAGAGAATGTGTTTAATTGATTTAAATAATTACATCGTTTAAAATTTTCTGTTCTTTCACATTTTTTTTTAAGTGATCGTCATTACCCTGTTCTCCCCTATAAATCAATCAATAATAATAGTGATAATCGATGATGACATACAATGGCATTTTTATTGTTTTTGTTTTATATGAATGCAAATATGGCACGAGCTTCATCGATAATTTATAGTTCTACTTACAATCAAAAGTTTCAATTAATAATAAAAACTTGTTTTTTATTTATTTATTTTTTTCAAAAAAATATAAATATAATAAAAATATTTAAAATATTTATTCAAATGATGAATAAATTTTTATAAAATGTTCTAATATTCTAATTTAAATATAAATTTAATAAAAAAACTATGGGATATTATTGCATAAAAATATAAATTATAGAATATTAATTTAATGATTATTAATTTTATTAAATATCAACAACCATGATTTCTTCCTATATTTTTAATGTTTTTGATATTTATTTCTCTGGGTCATCAATTTAGTTCTGTAAATTACAAAATTTGCATAATAAACAATATTATTAGAACATCAATTTTTGTAATTAATTAATTAATTATCTCGAAATTTTATATTGTAGATATCATAATCGCCCTTGAATGTATATATACAGATATTATCTTTATGATTTGTTTCTGTTCTTTGGTTTAAAGGTTTATTTATTTCTTCCAAAAATTTTATATTCTAAAAATTTTTAAAGTTATACTTCTTTTAACGCGTTTGGATGAGTGTGAATTTGTGAGCTACGCGCGCACGATTCTATAAAAACAACATGATGAAGTTTGCTACAGAATAGAATTAATAATATATATTTGTTTAAATGACTAAGATAATCTATATACTTGTCAGTTAGATTACCAGAAGAACCTATGAATATAACTTAGTATATTTTAAATATTAAAAAAATATATTTGGCTCGTTCACATGATAATTAATTATTTTGACTATATATCTATTTTTACTGAAATAAAACTTTTTTAATTAATTTTAATATTATTATTCCATCTTTACTGCAGTTTTGTTTATTGAAATTTTTTTTCAGACGCCAAAGAAGTATAACTTATAACACGTGTACATATATACATTTTTTTGTTTGTTTAATTACCAAATTTTGTCATTAATTTTCTCGTATCTCATATTTTTGTAATCTTTGTTACCTCATAACTTTAAAATAGGTGCTTAAGTTGTGGTTCTTCCTGTGTAATCCTATAGCAATTTGGTCCACATTTGATGTCTCAAAGAGAAGAGAAGGAGTCTAAATGAAAAATTTTTCGTGGTTGTATACAACACTCAAAAGTAAAAATAAACAGAGAACCGGCTACAAAAAAATGAACTAAAAAGTAAAAAATAATTTCTAATTTAAAACTTCTATAAATAATTTTCTTATAACCAAATACCTTTCGAAGTCGGCGTGGCGTCATTTATATCCTTAGCTAAAAAATTGATTGGTGACTTAGAAAGGTAATTGACCACAAGGAAATTATTTAAAGAAGCTTTTAATTCAAAATTATTTTTTTTTTGAATATATTTTAAATCTATTAAAAATTTACAATTATTGACATCGCATAGTCACTAAATGAAAACCATTAAATAAAATACACAATCCAGCCTATGACCTATAGTTACAAATTTTTTTATGAACACCTTAATTATTTTCGGTAAAAACAATATAAAATTAATTATAAATTGTATTTTATTTGTATTTTTAAAAATTAAATAATTTTGTTACTTTCGCTACATCGTCTTCAGTTCATACAGATAGAGATAAATAATAATATTACATATAAATTGTATTATTACATAATCATTTTTGCGAGACTCATCAATTATTTTATTATTATTTTTTTTTTATTATCAATCTTCAGTAATTATTACCGGGTGTCATACATATTATATATATACTACATTCACTTATCCACCCATTTCACACATGAATCTTTCACAATAGATTTAATAGATGATACAACCCATAATATTTTAATTATGCGTAACTATTTAATAAAAATATATTTTATGGTTAATATTAATTTTTATTTAATGTATATAAATCAATTTATTTGTGTTAATGGGAAATATTTATTCTACAATATAGGATTATGAAATTTATCTATTGCAGTTATGTGAACTATGTTCCATTGATTTTGAAAAGTTTTTGTTATATTGTTAAAAAGTTGTTGAACCAGTGTGGGTGGGTGGTTCACTTCTTTCGCTTGTGAATTCCATGTTTTTTCTTTTATTTTCGATTTTAAAAATTTTTATTTATGTCAACATTTTGGAAACAACATTGACTTTGTGGTCGCCTTTAAATGCCGGTATCCAATACTTACGACCAACCGTGATGTAGTACTATTATTATTATCCATGTATGGTCAATTTTCTATTTATGGCCTTATTAGAATTTTGAAGTTTTCTTTAAATGCTGGATCATAAAATCGAATTAGTTTCATATTTTATGCCAAGTAATGATTCAAATTTTCTACTTTTCTTGTTGTTTTCATAAAGTGTCGTTTTAAAATTTGAAAAAACTTTGCTGCGATAAAAAAAAGCATATATATATTTTTTATCAGTATTTAAAAATCTCAATATAATTATTTATACTTTATTGTCATTTGAGGAAGAATTCTTTTGGCACTTTTTCTGTACTCAAATCTGTTGATAGAATAAATTTTCATATCAATTTTAAGAAAAAAAAGTCTACTGAAGATGAAGAATTGGGATTAACTTAATTTTGAATCATTTTATATTATCTAAAAGACTGATTTAACTGATGAGAAATGCAAGAAATTTTACCTATTTTAATTTTGTATAGCATAGGTTTGTTGAAAAAACGTTTCCTGTTTGATATATAGGCCAAAATCTGAAAAAAATAATCAAAATGTGTTCAAAAAGTGCAAAGATAAAAATTTCCCCGGAAATATCAAATTTGTTTTTTCTACGTAGTTTTAATTTTACGCCCG
>JAEMTY010000536.1:0-14374 GCA_020423425.1 Chrysopa pallens | reverse complement strand
TCTGATGACCCGCTGCGGCGGGTCTTTTTTTACGTCTGAATTATGCTTCCCGGCGGTATACCCGGATCAGAAAATCCGTTTCACAGGAAAACGCCGTTTCTGCCGCCAGCTGATGTTTAACTGCCTCTGTCGCTTTCCACGCAAACGGTGTCATTGACAAAAGCGCCCGTGCATCCGCGCCGTTCAGCACCATCGGGTAAGCCACCTGCTGCTCCTGCGCCGGACCGAATCCGGGGAAATGCTCTTCCTTCAGCGGATGCAGATGCACTTCATCGTAAATAAGGGATTTCAGCTGATACAAATGACGCGGGCCCGGTGTTACGGTTATCACAATGCCGCCCGGTTTCACCACACGGGTTAACTCATCCGGATTACATGGTGCATAGATCCGCAGCACACCGTCCAGACTGTTATCCTCAAACGGCAGCCGCTGGCTGGATGCCACACTGAAGCTGACCTGCGGATAGCGTTTTGCGCCGTAACGGACAGCAACCTTCGCCACATCCAGCCCGTACACCGTCACCTGCCGTGCTGCAAGGCTTTCCGCCAGTGCGCCGGTGTAGTAACCCTCACCGCAGCCGATATCCAGTACCTGCTCCGTCTGTGTCGGTAAATGCTGTTCAAATGCCGCGATTACCTGCTCCCGCATCGGGCGGTAATGGTGATTATCCAGAAATGCCCGGCGCGCCTGCATCATCTCTTTACTGTCGCCCGGTTCTTTTGAGCGTTTGAACTGAACAGGCAGGAGGTTGATATACCCCTCTTTCGCGAGATCAAACTGATGATGGTTTTCGCAGCTGTAACTGCCGGGGCGGTGCGTCAGCGGGTGCTGGCAAAGCGGACATTGGTAAGACATAATCATTCACTGTGAAATAATGTAAGGGTGCAACCGGCAACGGCCTGTGCCGGTGACGGAAAATCTGAGGCGAAACCATACCATGAAAACCTACTGGTGGCAGGATAAAATTGATGATTATCAGCAATGGCACAGCCTGCTTGTCAGGGTTAATCCTGAAACGGTAAATGACGATGCTCCTGCGCTGCTCAGCGGCCATAACAGCCGGATGCAGTTGCAGCTGAGCGGCAGTCCGCTGTTCTGGGCAACCGTTCTGAAAGATCACAGTGGTGTCTGGCTGATTTATAATCAGAACCATCCGGCTCAGCAGAATCTGTTATCACCGCTTCGCTCACAACAGACTGAGAAAATTGCTGCTCTGCCGGCTGAGCAGCAAACCCCGCAGTGGTGCCGTTACTTCGCCGGGGATTTGCAGGAACGGTCTTCCCCGCTGCTCACCGCCGGAGAGTGGTTGCTGCGCCCGATGAATATTACACCGCCATCCGCCCCTTATATTGTCAGCGCACCGCATCCCCGCGAAAAATGGTGCTTCCGTTCGCCGTTCACCAAAGATATCAGTAATGCGGACTGGCAGTTATACCCCGGTGATTTACCTGATCTGCAATCCCCCGAACGGGTTATGTTTGTGGACTGGTGGTTCGGCGGTTACCGGCTGCTGCCGCGCTATACCGTTGAACCGCAGAGCAGCCGCCTGAAATACTGGCGCAAAGTGGCCCGCGAAGGAAAACTGCCGCCGGTGCTGGTCTGGTATATCAGCGGTCTGGCATCCTACATTATACTGGATGGCCATCTGCGGTTGCAGGCAGCGTATGATGAAAATATTCCGCCATCCTTTATTGTGCTCAGCCAGTACCATGAATGCAGCTATGAGCCGGATCCTGCCGCGATTGAAAAAGTACAACGGGCAATAGCGCATCAGATGGATAAAACCCCGCGCCCGGACGTCCGCAAGGTCAACCAGACATTAATCAGCCTGTATCAGAACCGCTACGGACGCCATTCCACCCGCAGCCGGGCAATACTGGGTGACGGTCATTTATGGGAAGAGGCTGTTTCCCGTTACCTGCGCCTGCATCAGGACACCGGATATCTCACCGCTATTTTGCAGCGGACGGAAGAAACAGAGTGACCGCTAATCGGATAAATCTGCTGTGAATATTTTTTGTTCACCTCAGAATACATCATTATCCGTCGTGTTATCCCGTCAGAAAATAGTATAAGGAATATCTATGTTCAGACTCTCCCGCACCTTTATTGCACCACTCCTGCTGTTATTTTCCGCCTCGCTGTTTGCGGCCGCAGAAACCAAACCTGCGGCACCGGCAGATTTGGATCTGGTCTTTGTTCTGGATAAAAGCGGCTCCATGTCCGGCTTTGAACAGGACACTATCGGTGGTTATAACGCCGTTCTTGCCGAAAACCGTAAAAAAGAAGGCAATATTTACGTCACCACCGTTTTATTCAACCACGAAAACAGCACGCTGCATAACCGCGAGCCTATCAGTAAAGTCAAAAACCTGACATTGGATGATTATTCTGTCGGTGGTAATACCGCATTACTGGACGCTGTCGGTATCACTATTGAAAAAATCCGTGAAAACCGCAAAATCACCAAAAATAATAATGTGTTATTTGTGATTATTACTGACGGTGAAGAAAACAGCAGCCGTAAATACAGCCGGGACAAAATTAAATCAATGATTAATTCTGCGGAAAAAGAAGATAAGTGGGACTTTATTTTCCTCGGTGCCAATATTGATGCTATTGCAGAAGCCGGTAATATCGGGATTAAAAGTGATAACGCCACCGGTTATGTGCAGGATAAAGCCGGTTACGGTAAAGCATATGATGCCGTCAACAAAGCCGTTGAAGTAAAACAGCAATCAAAACCGATTACTTCCGAATGGAAAGCGGAAGTCGAAAAAGATAACAACGAACGCAGTAAAAAATAACACGCTATTTCTTATTTATTCACTAAAACAGTACGGTCCGCCGTGCTGTTTTATTTTCTCATCCCGTCCCGTTTTTTCCTCTCAACGCTGCTTACCATGAACATGATATGACTGACGTTCAGCCGGATAAATACGCCAAAGTGACTGGTGGCAAAAGCCGGCTCTGATAATGCTTACCGGCAGACGAATTTATTTCCCCGGGGAAAACCAACCGCAATCCGGTAATCAATTTCGGACAACGACACCCCGGTGAAATATAAAATTTAAAATACCGCCACCTTATAATAAAAACAGCATTAAACACTCACAGATAGCCCGGAAAAAGATACTGCCGGTGCCATTCACAGCACAGAAAAGAGAATAACCGGCAATAAAAACGCAATTACAACCAATGAGAGTAATATCCTGAATATCCCCTTAACTGTCTGCTCAAGAAATACCAGTCCGTGTTTGTTACCCATCCTGCTCAGAATCCATTACGTTGCTCATTATATTTTAGTTATGCGAAAACTATCACATCATAATGATATTACTTGGCTGTTTAGTCAATAAATATACTGTTACCGGACTCTTTTTTTGATGACTGTTAGTGTCTTTCACCTTATCAGCAGGATAGTGCCCTTCATTATTTTTGTTATCAGTACCTCCCGTTTTATTTCTGTTTTCCGGCAGTCACTGAATATGAGAGATAATGCACAACCGTTTTACTCCGGATAATCGCATTTAACTGACTGTCAATCCGGCGATCATCCACGGTTGCCCGTTTATGCTGACGGTGATGTTCTGCCGGGGATGACACCATAAATGTCTCCATAAATTCATCCTGCGTGCCGGGAACCGAAAACAGCCCTCTGGAATAACCGCCATCCCGTAACCGGATCCGTTTTAATTGCTCCATTAGTGCAAAGAATTGCGCCTGATGTTCCGCATCCACTTTATACTGAATACACACCATTACCGGTTTTTTATCTTCCTCAGAATAAAACGGTAATTCCTCCGGCATTGTCAGATGTTCCGACGGTGATAAATTGATAGTGTCGTGGTCAATTTTCACTTTCAGCGCACATAACCAGACAACAATAATTCCGGCTGCCGCCGCAAGCAGCGCGATCGTTATTGATGTGTGTGAGGCAATCTGCCCCCAGATTAATGACCCCAGTGCCATTGACCCCGAGAATACGGTCAGATACAGCGCCAGTCCTCTTGCTCTGACCCAGTCCGGCAGTGCTGTCTGCGCTGATACCATCAGGGTGGAAAGTGTGATCAGCCAGCTGAACCCGGCAATAATACTCCCGGCGATTGCCGGGTATTTTGATGTGGTCACGGCAAATATCACCAGCACAATGACCGTTCCGGCAGTCCCTGCAGTCACTAATATTCCGCTACTGAACCGGGCCCGCAGCGCAGATAAACTGAATGCCCCGGCGACCGCCCCGATACCGATACTGGTGGTTAAAATCCCGTATAACGTGGCATCCCCCTGAAGCGACACTCTGGCAACCAGCGGCAGCATCGCCCAGTACGCACTGGCGAACACAAAGAAGGCAGCGGCTCTGATAATGGTTTTAATCAATGCCGGACTGTAACGGGCATAGCGCAGCCCGGAAATCATCGCGGCGACAACAGATTCCGCCGGTAAGGTATTTTCTTTGTGTTTCTCCCCTTTCCACCACCACACCGCTACAATAATGGCAATAAAGCTGAGTGCATTAAGCATAAAAGGAAGATAAAGCCCCACCTGTGAAATCAGCACACCGGCCAGTGCGGGACCGATGGCACGGCTGATATTAATCCCCATGCTGTTCAGTGCGATCCCCGCTTTTAATTCATGCGGTGTCACAATCCCCGGGACAATCGCCTGCCACGCCGGGCCTAAAAAGGCAGCACCGGATCCGAGAATAAAGGTAATTAATAATAACCAGCCGATACTGACCACATTGAAATAAACCAGAACAGCCAGTAATGCAGCGGCAAAAAACATCATGATATTGACAACAATAAGCAGCTTACGTTTATCAAAAATATCGGCAATCGCCCCGGCCGGTAAGGCTAATAAAAAGACAGGTAAGGTTGTCATCGCCTGAATGGCGGCAATCATGACAGGATCAGGACTCAGATTTGTCATCAGCCATCCCGCACCGACATCATTCATCCATGTTCCGATGTTAGAAAATAATGTCGCCATCCATAACACAAAAAATATACGGTTACGCAGCGGCGACCAGGCTGATGATTGCGGATTAGTCATGTGAATATGATCTCCGGTTTAATGTGGCTGATGTTTCACCACCAGCCACAGTATTAATATGTACAGCGATAATTAAAATGCAAAACAGGAACAGCCCAGCGCGCCCCAGAAGGCATTATCATCCGCAACCGGCACAGGCGATTTACGGGCGATATCATGCTGATGTCCGTGAATATGACACGAACCGCAGCACTGGTGTAACTGATTCAGAATCGCCGCTTTATTTTCCTGCTGTAAATAAGAGTAGTGTCCCGGCACTTTAATAACCGGTGACCAGTCAGGTAATACCGGAATTGACGGCGGTGCCAGCGGCCCGAAAATACCGTTACCGTAAACAACCTCACCATTTACTACCGTCAGCAGTGATTCAATCGCTTTAATTTCCGCTTCCGGTACACGGAAATAGTCGTCAGACAAGGCAATAAAATCCGCAAACTGTCCTGATTTGATCTGCCCTTTTTTGCCCTGCTCATCAGAAAACCAGGCGCTGCCGATAGTCCATAACTCCAATGCGGTATCTCTGTCTAACCGGTTATTGTCGTCATACATCTTCATGCCGCCGACTGTCCGGCCTGATACCAGCCAGTAAAGGGCTGTCCACGGGTTATAACTGGCTACGCGCGTCGCATCTGTTCCCAGACCGACCGGCACCTCTGCATTCAGCATTTTCGCCACCGGCGGCGTGTGCTTCACCGCTTCATGACCATACCGGTCCGCAAAGTATTCCCCCTGGAAGGCCATACGATGCTGAATTGCCAGTCCGCCGCCCAGCGCTTTTACCCGTTCAATATTTTTCTCACTGATGGTTTCCGCGTGATCGAAAAACCAGTGCAGGCCGTTAAACGGGATCTCTTTATTGACTTTTTCAAACACATCCAGCATACGGCTGATGGATTGGTCATAAGTGGCATGCAAACGGAACGGCCAGCGGTGTTCAGCCAGGTGGCGGATCACGGCTTCCAGCTCTGCATCCATAGTGTCCGGCAGATCCGGTCGTGGTTGCAGAAAATCCTCAAAATCAGCCGCAGAAAACACCAGCATCTCCCCCGCGCCATTGTGACGGAAAAATCGGTTCCCTCCCCCGGCGACACCATCGATGTCCATTCGCGGAAGTCCTCCAGTTCCTGTTTCGGACGCTGGGTAAACAAGTTATAGGCGATACGGATAGTCAGCTGATTCTGTTTTGCCAGTTCCGCGATCACCTCATAATCTTCCGGATAGTTCTGGAATCCGCCCCCGGCATCAATCGCACTGGTTACCCCGAGACGGTTAAGTTCGCGCATAAACTGACGGGTTGAGTTAACCTGATAATCCAGCGGCAGTTTCGGGCCTTTCGCCAGCGCGGAATACAACAGCATGGCATTGGGTTTCGCGATCAGCATCCCGGTCGGGTTACCGTGCTCATCCCGCTGAATTTCGCCGCCCGGCGGGTTCGGGGTATCTCTGGTATAACCGATCACCCGCAGTGCCGCTTTATTCAGCAGCGCACTGTCATAAAGATGCAGCACAAAAACCGGCGTATCCGGTGAAACCGCATTGATTTCGTCTAATGTCGGCATCCGTCTTTCGGCAAACTGGAATTCACTCCAGCCTCCCACAACCCGCACCCACTGCGGTGCCGGTGTCACATCGGCCTGTGCTTTTAACATCGCCAGGGCATCCGATAATGACGGCACCCCTTCCCAGCGTAATTCGAGATTATAATTCAGTCCGCCGCGGATAAGATGAAGGTGGGAGTCATTCAGGCCGGGAATAATCACCTGCCCTTTAAGATCAATAATCTCTGTTTCTTCATTCCGGAACTGCATAACTTCATCGTTGGTTCCGACAGCAATAAATTTGCCGTCACGGACAGCGACGGCCTGAGCAACGGGATTTTCACGATCGAGTGTATGAATATCACCGTTGATAAATATTTTTGATGCGACGCGTTTATTCATGATGATGTGTTTCCTGTTTATGAGGAACTCACTGCTTATCAAATACTGTTGCGGCAAGCGGTATCGAAAAAAATAACCGGAGAGTAATCTCCCCGGTTATAACGCTGTTACTTAATAACGCGCTGAGGTGCTTTATGAACCATAGTATAGGCGTAATCGACACCCATGCCGTAAGCACCGCTGTGCTCCTGAACCAGCCCCATTACTGCGTCATAGGTTTCTTTGCGGGCCCAGTCGCGCTGATACTCCAGCAATACCTGCTGCCAGGTCACAGGAACAGCCCCGGCCTGCACCATACGATCAATGGAACGTTCATGTGCATCAACTGAGGTACCGCCGGAGGCATCAGTCACAATATAGACTTCATAACCTGCTTCAATCGCCATTAAGGTCGGGAAATTTAAGCAGACTTCTGTCCATAATGCCGCCATCACTAATTTTTTACGCCCGGTGGCTTTAACCGCTTCGACAAATTTCGGGTCTTCCCAGGAGTTCATGGAGGTACGTTCGATAGGTGTTGATTCAGGATGGACGGCGAGTAATTCAGGCCAGATATATCCGCTGAAGCTTTCTGTTTCAACGGAGGTATAAATTGTCGGCACATTGAAAATTTTTGCTGCTTTTGCCAGACCAACGGTATTATTTTTCAGTTGCTGGCGGTCAATATTAGCTACACCGAAAGCCATTTGTGGCTGATGATCAATAAAAATAACGGCAGAATTTTGAATCGCCACGGATAATCTAGACACTTTCGAGCCGTTGATAATACTGGTTTTCATATGCAGTCGGTGGCATCTTATCGCTCGAACCATGCCGACGCCTACTGTTATAAAACATTTCGATGTAATCAAAAATATCACTGCGGGCTTCTTCCCGCGTTCCGTAGATCTTTTTCTTTATCCGTTCGCGTTTCAGCAACTGAAAAAAGCTTTCTGCAACCGCATTATCATGGCAGTTACCACGACGGCTCATGCTGCCATCCAAACCGTGTGATTTCAGGAACGACTGCCACTCATGGCTTGTATACTGGCTCCCTTGATCTGAATGAACCAGCACCTGCTTTTGAGGATTACGTCGCCACAACGCCATCAGAAGCGCATTCAGGACAATATCTTTTGTCATTCGGGGTTGCATTGACCAGCCGATAACTTTTCGTGAGAACAGGTCAACAACCACGGCCAGATACAGCCAGCCTTCGTGAGTTCGGATGTAGGTGATGTCCGTTACCCAACGCTCATTCGGCGCTTCCGGGTTGAACTGCCGCCGGAGCCTGTTGGGTGTCACGATGCTTGCTTCACTTTTACGCGCCCGTGGGCTTCGGTACCCGACCTGAGCCTTTATCCCGACATGTTTCATCAACCGCCAGACTTTGTTAATTCCACACTGTTGCCCGGTATCCCGCAAATCCATATGGATCTTGCGATACCCATAAACGCAGCCTGATTCCAGCCAGAACTGCTTTATTTGCCCTGTCAGTTTCAGGTCCGCATAATGCCGTCGTGAATGCGGTCGCTGAAGCCAGGCGTAAAACCCACTTGGATGCACATCCAGCCCCCGACAGAGCAGACGGACAGGCCAGCAACAGTTGTTGTCACGGATAAAGGCGTACCTCAGCCGGACAGCTTTGCGAAGTACGCCGCGGCTTTTTTTAATATGTCCCGTTCGTCCGTAACCCGCTTCAGCTCTTTCTGAAGCCGCCGGATCTCAGCCTGAGCATCTGCTCGTACCTTATGGGTAGATGAATCCGGGCCATATGTTTTTATCCAGGCATAAAGGCTGTGGGTAGTGATACCAAGACGTGTTGCTACGCTGGAAACAGAATGACCGCGCTCAACAACCTGTTTGACTGCTTCAATTTTAAACTCTTCGGGATAACGTTTGCCGCTCATGAGCACCTCTCTTTTAAGCCATTTTAAATGACTCTGAGGCGTCTGTTAAACCCGTGGCGATTCAAAAGGCAACAACAATCCTCAGGCCATAATTCGTATTTGATCAGGCGATAATAGCTTACTTTCAATTAGTTCAGCTTGAGCTCCCTCTGGATCAGCTGTGAAAAGTACTATACGTAGATCCTCCTCCGCACGGGAAAATGAGACATACGCGAGCTTCTGAGTTACAGAACGTTGCCGAACAGATGGCTCGCCAGCGGTGAGCGGAGTTAGGGTTTTGCTAAAGCTGTACTGGTTCCATGCTGCTTCGACATCATCATAAACGACCAATACTTTCGAATATTCCTCGCCCTTGACTCCATGTTGAGTACTATAGGCGGTATTGTTGTTAAGATATTCGACATAGTGTGAGACTGCTCCGGTGGTCATTTTAAAAAATGAGTCTGCGAGCCAGTCTCCTTTGTCTAAACTGTGAAGCTCCTCATTGAAAGGCTCAGTACGTGGAGGACGATCAAGATGCTCACTCAACCTTTCTGAGGGCTGAATTATCTGCATCTCAACGCAAAAGTGAAGGATCGTTCCAATCGTCTCGGTATCCCACAAAGCATGCAACTGCTCAACCAAAGACCTCGAAGTCTCAATCATCACTTTCAGTGACTTTTCCGCATTTAATCCATCGCTCGTGAAAGCAGGACTATCTCTACGAAGTAGGTTAATAATTTTTCGATCGTCATCTTGGCTTTGAGCTATTATGAGAGGGCAAATCGTCGAAAGAAATGGTTTAAGAAGGAAATGCGTCCCTTCCTCAAAAGCATCTTGAGCCCGTGATGAGGCATAGTCTCCAGTGAAGAGGCGATTGAGATCAGCGAAGCCAAGCCGTCGCGCGATCATTTGACGTGCCAGGAAGAGCTTCATGACATCGTCGCGACCTGCCCAATCCCAGTTTTCGACTGCAGCATCCATACGAGCTAGCGCCCGCTCAATCTGTTCTTCTGAATAGCGCCTGCGTGGTTCTGTTGGCTCTTCTGCTTTAATTAGCAAAAATTCAACACTACCTTCACATTCAGCATTTTCACCAGCAGCATACTGCTCAACATCCCCACGATAAGCATTGAGAAGTCGGATAACGCTTTTAGAACAGCGAAAGTTTTCAGCTTTCTTGATGACTTTACCTTTGTCTGGTGGCGCAAAATCACCGGCACTTCGGTCATAAATCTGCTGCCAGGGGTCACCAAAATAGCCAATCATAGGAAGTTCATCACCCGCACAGACGAGATTGAGTCCTGAGACGATTCCCTCAAATGTGTCCTGTGCTTCGTCGACGAAGATGTAAGGGAAACGTAGGCCAATGATCCGTCTAAGTGTTTGATTATTTTCAAGCAAGTAGGTTGCAATTTCTATGACATCATCATGCCCAATCTGTCCTTTTTCGTAATCACTGAAGCTAGTGTCAGAATAGTCAAAATGATTGACTGCTTCGAGAAGGGCAAGCTGTTCTGTCAGTCGTTCTATTTTTGCGCGGGCTTTAAGTGCCTTTTTGCTGTTACCGCCGTTATCATCTCCTCTAGCCTTGTCTATAAGATTTGGAATACGGCTTTCATATAACGCTTGACGAATATTTTCGTGGAAATGGCGAATCAAGCCCCACAGAAATCCATGAAGAGTCGAAACCAGGTACAACTCATCAAACCCCAATCTTTTCTTGATGACCTCAACCGCACGCTTGGTAAAGGTAATACAGGCAATGCGTTGACCATGCTTTCTAAGGATATTCCCTTCATTATCTCGGACCCGGCCAAGAGCATCTACCAGTGAACTAGTCTTGCCCGCGCCTGCACCGGCTATCATCGCAAAACTACGATGGCCATCAATGCATGCACGGACTTGAATATCCGCTTCGCTTTCTATCCATGTCCTCATGCTATTCTCCCGCCGCGACAGAGGCTTCTGTATCCACCACCACTGGTAGCGGGGGTAATAGACGCGACTCAAGCCATTTCAACCCTTCGGCAATATATCCAGGGACAATCCATTCCTCAGCGCAAGCCAAGATGTCCATGGCAAAATCAGTTTTTTTGAAATTATCCGACCGAACCCTATCGTAAACATCCTGGTAAGCGTCGCTAAGAGGCGCTCGGACAGTAATGCCAATAGATAAAGCACCAGATCGAAGTAGCCCAAAATTCTCATATACAATTGCTTCTTCCAACGTGCGCGGACGCAACATCGCTCTGGCATCATTATCCTCGACCAAAACATCTGTCTGAAAAGCGATGCAACGATCCTTATCGTCGTGCTGCTTCTGCGCGCAAGTCAATGCGATCAGTTGGTCAATTGTTGTCAGTCCACAAAGTTTCTTTAGGGACGCGTTGGACGTTTTTGCTCCAGCAACATCCGCTCGACAGGCTTTGGGATAACCGGTAGGTGAAACTGAATCAATATCAGTGATAACAAGATAGGGAATATGAAGGAAGCTAAGCAAACCCTCGAAACGGTGAGCATACGCTCCCCCTACCTCCAAAACTGTGAGATACACAGTCCGTAATCGCTCAGCAGCACGCTCAATCATGGTCGGCATTAACAACTTCTCAACAGCACCTTCAACAAGGATGCCTGCATCGGCGAAAAATAGGTCACAGTGCGTCAGACGTAAATAGCGTTTAAGGAAGGCTAGTGATTCAGATGGTGGGATAACCTTACCATCAATTGTCTCCACGTTTGGCTGGAATGCCCGGAGGCTTCTAACCATTGATGCATTGCGAATACCAGTCGTTTCTACTTCACCCTCACAATGGCAGCGCTGGAAATAGCGAACTTTCTCAAAATCTACAGCCTCCATGATATGTGAAGAATGTGTGGTTACGACAAGTTGCGGTACGAGATTCGGCTCTCCAGCCGCCTCAGCGGACTGATTAATTACCTGCCAGATATTGGATATAAAAGTTTGTTGTACCTGAGCATGGAGATGAACTTCAGGTTCTTCAATAAAGATCATCAGGCACAAAGGCCTGCTATCGGTAGTCATTACCCATTGAGAATGGAAATGCCGAGCTTGAATAGCCATATAAATTAGATTTTTAAATCCAAGACCGTTATATAGCTCAGGTAGCTCATGCTTCCGGTTAGGATCAATGTAAAGCAATTCGGTATTCCCCTGAAGAGCAGTTTCGGGGCTGAGCGATGATATAATCTGCAATTCGCGATCATTAATTGACGGCACACCAAGGTGCTTAATAAGATCGATCAGTGGGGCAAACTGTTTTGCATAGTGATCTGTCAGCTGCTTGTTATTCTCATCGATTACGCTATGAGCATCAGCGGCATGGCCAGCCTGTTCAAGGTTCTTTTGGTAGAAAGTGGCAAATGCCGAAGAGAGCCTATTACTGCGACTGCTGTTGTCATCGTTAATGTTGCGCTGCGCGTCCACGAATTCAACACGTATGAGCTGCTTAAGAAGGCGCTTGCCTTCGTCAGGGTCAAGATAACTCGACAAGATCTCAGATGGTGCTCCCTCGTGAATCATCTCGTCGAGTGAGTAGTAACAGACAGCAAAATGTCGGCCAAGATTTCCGTCAAGAGATAAATATTGCGAAAGCGACTTAGAGCGGGTTCCATCTTCCTTAGGAGGATAAGCAGCATTGTAATTCTCGTATAACTTCCCTACTTCAGAGACCTCATACGACAACCTAATCCCTACACTCGTGAAATCCGAAAGATTTGGCAATAATGTGAAAACTCTACCAAAACCGATGCTTTCGGGATCGATAGTGAACCAAAGGTCAAGACTAATTTTGGGGAGGAGCGTATCGTCTCCGGTCGTTCCAAATGCGTCGAAATCTGCTATCCGGGCGACAGAAAAGTCGTGGATCTTGAAATCTCGTCCGCCCAAAAAGCAACGAAAAACCGCAGTAGCAGAAGTTTTGCCACTGTTGTTGGGACCAACAAAAATGGACTCCTTCTCTTCAATGTCAATCTGCACATTTTCCAATCGACGGAAGTTCCGAATCGCTACACTGCTTACTTTCATTTAATCCCTCCTTGACACATCAAGATAGCAATTTAAATCCCTTTTTCTGAGGCTTTCCCTGTTAAATTTAATTCAGGATGACTCCGTTTTCAGTACAAAACTGAACCTGTTTATCCGATATAAATTCCGGTCCGCTGCCCACCTAAATATGTTCCCATAATCCACGCTCCTCTTTTAAGTGGGATAAAATACGGATCACTTGTTCTGCCGGTAATGATGTATCAATTTTAATTGCCAGATACTCACGGGTATTTTCATCAATAATATTCAATGTTCTGAAACGTCTACCACAGTACAGACTATCGCTCATAAAATCCATGGTGCAGCCTTGATTAACACGGTTAGATCTCTTTCTCGAATCAGCGCCAGGCTAAATCAGAGATTCGGACCTTTTGCAGACTTCGGATTAATTCCTCCGGAGTCTGGTTATTTAACGAGAAATGGGGTCTTTGCCGGTTATATTACTGTCGCAATAACACTAACCCCAACACAATATTTAACCTGTACTAAACTCTGTTAATAAATACTGTGCACCGCAAGTAACGTCTTACTTTGTGCAGCTTGCCACCGCCCTGATGTCAGCAGATGATAAAATCCGGATAACCCTGTTCGGCGCACCGGGGAAGTGTATCTTTCAGAGCAGTTTATGACGTTACTTCCCGCCGGGTTTCATCACCGCACGGAATCCCTGATCGGCAAAACCTCCATGACAGAGCTGACTCAGGCGGTGAATAATATTGATGTGCTGGTCACCGGAGATACGGGTACCATGCATATTGCTATCGCGCTGAAAGTCCGGACGGTAAGTCTGTTTGTCAGTGCCGCAGCTCACGCTACCGGTCCTTATCAGGATCCGTCGCTTCACCGGGTGATCTCCGGTTTTACCAGCCCGCTGTTAACACCTCCCGGAAACCATGAAATGACTGCTATCAGTACTGACCGGGTTATTACTGCTGTGCAGGATGCGCTGGCGGATGTTTATCCGGATACCCGCACCCCGTGATACGTTAAATTACTTACGCAAAAGCACGGTCTCACGCCCGGCCGTAAAATACAGTAGACTGGCAGAAAAAGGAGGATCTATGTCAGAGAGTATGAAAAAACCGCGTATGACACAGGAAGAAGAGGACGAAATAGAGACCCTGACAAAAGGTCTGGTCATGCGGGATAAAATGAAACTGCCGAAGATTGACAGAGAAGTCGAGCAACAGCGTCCGGCGCGTTTACGCCCGTGGTTCCGGGAACGTCTTAAATTCCACCGTGATGCGGTCAGAAACAGTTAACCATAAAGCAGCACCTGCCGGCAGCAGATAAGCCGGCAGGCTGAAGAGGGTTATTTCGCCATCTCAATAATTTCTTTTGCTGTTTTACCCTGTAATTTCTCTTTCAGTCCCGCCATCATTTTTTCTTCATCACCACCGCTGGCAAATGCAACCTGGAAGCTGATTTTAGTAATAGCGCC
>JAEMTY010000535.1:0-14412 GCA_020423425.1 Chrysopa pallens | reverse complement strand
AAAAAAAAAATGTTCAAGTATTACCGGAATCATTCTTGGTTCAGGAGGTCCATATATCTTTCATCAAGTGTATGTGTACCACACCAAAAATTATCGGGTTAACGCGGTCCCGGGTGTACCCCAGCAAATACCAGGTAAATACCGGGTGCATATACTGTACTGGGTGCACACTAAATACCGGGAATCCGATAAGAAAGGATTTGAAATTCTTATCCTAAGGGTAGAATTGCATTCGCATGTAAACGATGTAATATCATTTATTAAAATGTGAAAAATAACACAGCAACGCGTAAACGGGTTGGGTATGCTTCAAAATATAAAATAATATCATAATTTATTCTGATTTGCCGCAGCTTCATTATTTAGTTATAGACAGTTGAGAATATGTTATTATATTTAGGAGATATTGATGTTGATTAGAAATAACTTATATAACAAAACAATGTTTACCCGGGTCAGCTATTCAAAATAGAATTTATTTATCTCTTCTTTTCTATATTAGTGATTCTGGATTTCCTTTTACTATTTTTCATCAAGTAAGTATATGAGAACCACAGCACAATATACACGAATTGTGGGTGCACGAGGTACCGGGTGTCCCACATCAAACACGAGTGTATATATAAATATTTCGTGTCACGGGTATCCCACACCAAATAGTGGGTTAAACATCAAATACCGGGCATCCCATAAGAAAATATTTTTAGAAATTCTACCCCTAATGGGATGAAAAGAAGAGAAAGTTTGTATGGGACAACGGAAAACGGAATTCCTTCGTCCAATCTACTTCAAATTTTGCATGCAATCGATGCAATATCAATTGCCACCGCAACGTGTCCGGGTATGCTTTAAAATATATATTCATATCATTATTTATTCTAATTTGCCTTTGCTTTCAGCCTTAAGAAATACAGGAAAGTTGTTAAGAATATGTTATTATACTTAGAAAATGTTGAAGTTAATTAGAAATATGTGGCAAAACGACGTTTGCCGGGCCAGCTAGTTATTAAATATTCTATCTTCTATGATAATTTTAGATAAGTAAGCATTCAAATAAGTTATCCTTTGACCTAGAAATGATTTAGTTAAACTAGTATATATTTATATATATATATATATATATATATATATATATATATATATATATATATATATATATATATATATATATATATATATATATATATATATATATATATATATATATATAAGATTAAACTAGTCATGGCCAATTAAAGTTTGCTATTCCTATAAGGAAATTGCATTAGTTACATTTGATATCGCATAACGAAAGGAAACGGTGATATACGTAGAAAACTCATCAATTCTTTATTACAGTACGTCAAAAGACCTAATGAACCCAAAGCTTAAAACCTTCAGAACGAGTAGTTAGCCTTTCAGTCGTTAGCTCAAAAACTAATGGAGTTTGCCAACAATTACTATTTTAAGTAACGCATTAACTAGTTAAAAATGTTTCGACTAGATGAAAACCCGTATAGAAATCGACTAGACTAAAAATGCAACTCGTTATTTTATAATACTATCGTTTTTTTAGTATCGGTTACAAAATTAACTCATTTGGAAGGTCTTTCTAATTTGGTTAATGTTGCACCCATAGGAATGAGAAATTACTATTTCTATTAGGTTTTTTATAAGCTGTTTCTTAATCTTAAACTGTTTTCATAAAAATGTTTACAAATTATTCGTGAAATATCTTTAATCGCCTTATATATTCTTATATATATTTAAATGGCGAGGTTCTTATACAGAGATCCCGCGTTCGAATCCCGGCTCGACCGACGAGTAAAATTAATTTCTTTTACATTTTAAACCCAACCCAACCCAACAAATCAACACAATAAAGTGAATAATATTTTTCAAATAAGATTTTGTTATTATAATTGTATAATTTTTTATAATGTAATGATATATTTGTTTAATATTTAAAGTCATTGGAGTGGCTAAGTGTTAGCGTGCTGAACTCGTCTTCCGCCTCGACGTAATATAATTTCCAAAAAACACAATTTATAAAAACAAAAACAAAATACCGAGCAAAGCATCGGTCATCCAGGTACTTTTAATTTAATCTTATAATAAATAATAATTTGAATATTTTTTGTTTTTTATATATTGCTTTATCGGTTATTTAAGCTTTAAAATGTTTACCCTTTCGGATTGTATGACACCCGTACATCGAGAGAGTGGGGAAGGTAACCCACTTAATAAATGGGTTAACATTTTATTAACACGATCAATTTTAAATTTCAATTTATAAGATTTCACATCAATAAATTCACTATAGGAGCTGCATTATCACATCAGCGTCAATATTTTATATATCCTAATTCATGTTATATATCTATGATACATAGACTACAACTCTATCTATAATATATTGCAATTTAAAACGATAATACGATGCGGCTTACGTTGCGGACTAAATAATATTTAAATACCGCGACAAAATATGCTATGTATGTTTGTATGTAAGCAAATGAATCTTCACAATTTTGTGTAATAAAGCTTCAAAACTTTACTTAAATACAAAACGGAGTTGTGTTTGTTGCACTTACTTACATTACAAAATTTAATAATAATAATAATAATAATAATACGTAGGTAGTAGTAAAGTAAGTATAGAAGAGATAAATAAATTGTAAATACAACATGACTAGTTGTTGGCAATGCTTTAAGTTTATTTTATGTGTTTAGAAAAATAAAGTTAACACTGTACCTTCTAAGTTTATTGTATGTTGTTTATTATAGAGGTGGCTGTTTACTATTATTATATCATAAGGATGGAACTTGAAATGAAACCTTCTGTTACAGTCCCGGTACAGGTTAAATACTGATGGCTCAGCAATTTTGAAAATGATAACTCAGTCATTTTGAAAATGAATTATGGCTTCTAGTGTGCGAAATAGCTGATGTAGTGCATAAATATGCGGGCAGATGTTTTCTTAAATTATGATTTCTAGATCTTCTAGAAAATAGTCATGGTCGAATATCAATACCGTTCATTAAATGATTTGTTCAAATATGAAATACATGGAACCATGAAAGTCATAGCATATTATAATATTGTAGATAGATAATATCAACACAATATTATGCATAATATTTAAAGTAATTTCTCGTAATTTCTCGTAATTTTTTTAGGTTTTTTTTTTTTCTTTTTTTTTTATAATTATTAATGAGAACTCTGGGATAAATTTCGAGTTTTTTTTTGCCCCAATTGCCTATATCAAATATTTATTATTTTTTTATTTTATAAATACGTATTTCGAATACAAAGTAGCCATCATCAGTATGAATTAGCTAGTTGTAATGATGCTCTGAGGAGATGTTACTCGTTGCTAATTTGGTGACGGTTTGCAGACTTGTTGAGTTTGTACTCGAAATACGTATTTATAAAATACAAAATACTTTAATATAGGAAATTGGGGCAAAAAATCGAAATTTATTGTCTTACGTTAATTTTGCCATAGCATAATCATAAAACCATATAACTAGTCCATTTCTGTATGTTTGTTCGCCTGTCCGTGATCATATAAATCAGAAAATTGAATCCTATATCCCATCTTTTAATCCTTGAGGGACATAAGAGCATTTCAAATACCAACATCTTTATTTCTTAAAGGCGGTGTTAGTTTAGTTATAAATTTAAAAAATCTAACTACTTTTGTTTGTTTTAAATCTTTTTCTAGTGACCTGTCAAGTAAATGTTAATGAATCTATAAAATGACGAAATGGATTAAAATTTCTAATTCTGCACTTGAAAAAAAATTTTTAAAGAGCTTAGTGAAGGCCATTCTTTTTTAATTATACCTGTTATAATTGGCATTGGGATAGTCACTCAAATCAATTGAGCACGAATCACATCCTAAAGCTTATATATACTTTAAAATCTGTTCAGTAGACTCAAAAAAATGAATTATTTTACTTCATAATTTAGCGTAATAAGTAGTATTTATAAACATCATAAAAATTTTTCCATTCAAAGCATAATCTCTAATAGAAATTTCAAAAGCTTAATAATATATATTTAACATTAGCTTTGGTAATGTCCTTAAGACCTTTTAAGCGAAATAAATATCCGATTTTTTTTTTCTGGCTTCAGCTACTTTCAGCTATATAGCCAGTACACAGTACGACTATGTGGTCACCCATCCAACAAATACTGACTGTGACTGCTGTTGCTGAACTTTATTGATTTTTCAAGGTATGTGATTACGTTACGTCAGTCCGGTGTCAATCTCCAAATTTAATAATTGAAATTAACATTATCTATGAGGTTACATATTTATTTTGCAACTAAAAACACACGCCTTGTCTATTTTTATTATCTAATCTCAAAGGAAATGTAATAGTAGCGTTATATTTTTACAATCCTTAAAAACATTAACTGAATCTTTGATTTTTTTTTCATAAAAAACACCAATAATTTTGGGATTTTTATTTTATAGTGAAAAATACTGTACTATTATTATGTAGCTCTTATCAAAAACGGATGTAATAAGTATGTCTATATGAATCCTTTCTATAAACCAGTTTCTATTTTGTTTATGATAATACACATTATATTATTGTAGTATTTTATATAAAGCTATTTGAATTTGTACTGTAGACATAGTTCTATTTGCATAAACTAACACTAAATAATGATGGTGTTGTGTTACCACAAAAAAATAAGATTTAGTTACTTGAATATCTGACTCGACAATATTTTGTACTTGTAAAAAGAAGAATTTGTATTACCTTATGAACAAACATTTTAATGCCATAATCTCAAATATTGTAATACTAACAATATCTTCAACGCATTTGCATGGAAATGGTTTGATACATTATATAATGTTCAGTTTACTTAAGCATCTGAGGATACACACTGTTAGACCAATGAAATGAAAACTGATACTTTAGAATTCTACATAATATTTTTATCTTTCGTTTTTTTGCTTTAATAATATTTTAGAAATCATTATTGGCATTATCCCACGGTTCAACTTTAGAATCTATCGGAATAAGGTGAATTTTTTACAAAACTTTATTTTAATATTATAATAGTTACCCTAAAAGTCAAAATTGGTCACATTTAACGTACCTTATATTCAGGGTATAAGATACCAAAATTAGATTTTTTGAAAATATTTGGTTTTTTCTAGCATCAATAGTATTTATATATACTATCATAGTTACATAAAATTCTCGATTAGATTTGTTTGAAATCTCTTTTTATTCGTGAATTATTTTCAAGACAGAGAGCGTATAAGATAAAGCGTAGTAATGTCCAAGAAAACAAAGAAAAGACTGATAAGATTGAGTAATATTTTCTATTTACTGGAATACAGGAAGATAATTATTTGCTAATAATTATTAATAATAATGAACACTTATAATCTATATATATATATATATATATATATATATATATATATATATATATGTGTATATATATATATATATATATATACACATATATATGTATATATATATATATATATGCATATATATATATATATACATATATGTAAATCAATAGCTGTTTGTTAGCCATGCTAAAACTCGAAAATGGCTGGACCGATTTGGCTAATTTTGGTCTTGAAATATTCGTGAAAGTTCAGGGAAGGTTTAAACTGTTTAAACGAGAAACATAAATAATAAGTAAAGGAAAATACAATAAACAACAATTTAATTTTCGAATACAAAATGTTCGTAGCTGTGAAACATATTTTGTCTTTTTTTTTCTCAAATGTTACAAATCATCATTTCCATAGAATCCAAAATCTAATTTTGAAATTTAAAATAAAACTTTTTTATCTCTTCTCGCTAGCAGTATGACGAACTGTCAACTGTATAAAGTGTGCATATCGCATTGTTCAAGTATTACCGGAATCATTTTTGGTTCAGGAGGTCCATATACCTTTCATCAAGTGTATGTGTACCACAGCAAAAATTATTAATTAATAATTATTAATTAATGTTATTAATTAAATATTAATTATTAATAATTATAATTAATAATAATAATTATCGTTATTACTTCATTCAAAAATCCAAGAAAAAAAACACTAAATTTTTTCTAAATATCTCCTATAATTTCTCTCTCTATAATAATCTTCCCAAAACTATGACGAACATTGAGATAAAATCGCCAAATCGTTACAGTTACTCGCAAGTTTGGACCTTACAAACAATCCAACCTACAATTTTTTATTTATTTATAAAATATAATGAGATTTTTGGGAATATTGTGGGACCTCGGATATTCTTGTTATGAATTCTTTATTAACATTTTTTGTTCGAAAATCTTTTTACAATCTATCGTTACTTATTTATCTATTTTTACGATAGCGAAGAGGCCATAACATAATCTAAGTCCCGCTCAATTATTATTTTAGCTTTATAATTGAAATTAATTTGATCTGAACGATTAAGACCCTTCATACATATAGGTACACCTATTTTCTCCAGGTATTTAGATGATATTTTTATATTTTTTCTTGTGACAAATAAAATTCATTATTATTATTTAAAGCGTTACGTTAATTATATACAGTTTTGTAAATGAATAACAAATAACTATTTTAAATCTAGCATGGTTTGTTTTAAAGATTTAGCTAATAAATAATTAAAAATGTAGTAACCGGTTATTATGGCGTAAGTGTAATGTTATTAAATAGATTAAAACTCTACTATGTACATAATACATGTTGTGTTCTTCCATATTATCATAAAGTTTATTTATGTGAACTATTACAGATGTGCATTTCATCCCAAAATAGCATGTAACATAATCTTCTAAATAAGCTTTATTAGACAAAGATGTGAATCTCTGCCAAACTAAACAATTTGCATTGAGGTATTTATATTTATTATATATCAATGTATACAATGTATACGTAGATATAGGTATACTTTAATTCCAAAACATTGTTTCAATCTGAATCGTGTTATTTACTGTAATTGTTTTGGTCTCTGTTGCCGAGCACGATCCTAGGTAAATCAGTCAATTTATTTCATGTATTTATTATTAATACAAGTAGAATTTAAAGTTTTTTTTTTATTCGTATTATCAGTTACTTACAAATTAAACGCTATGGTCATTTTATGTATATGTATGGTTTTATTAAATTAGATAGTCAAATTATCGAACGACATTATACAAATCATAATATATTACATTGAATAGACATCGTTCGATATATCAAATAGAGAATTTCATTTCTTAATCGTTTTAATAGTGTAGTATTTTAAAGGAATAGTTTATTAAATATCACTTTGACGGCGTACGAAACGGTTGTTCAAGCACAAGAACCAAATAAAAAAAAAAATTGATAAAACAGTTATTTTTAAAAGTATTATGATTTTCAAATTTTTGGATATAATTCTTCTAAGCGAATCAGTTGATTTTAACAGGACTTTCAGCAATCGGTCCCAATTTTTAGAACCTTTTAGAACGACCCGAAGCGAAATACGATCGGCGATATCGTTCTAAGGTTATTGGTAGTTTACAAACACATTTCACACGAAAATAGTTTTAGAGCCTGGATACATGGAGACTGTTGAAGTTCCGAATTTCGTCAACTGGGCGGTAATCAATAACTTTCTAATTTTCTAAGAGTAAATTGAAAATTATTAATTGAAAGAATTCTAATTAATGAAGTATTTATCACTGAAAACTTTTTCTTAACCTTGTTGATGAGTCTGAAATGCTTTTGAACATACTTCTAATGAAGAAAGGAAGTATTATTTTATTATAATTTCTAGCTATTTCCAACAAAATTAATCTTTTCAAAGCATTTTCGACAATCCGTTGAAAAGTGTCTTCTTTCAAATTTTGCTGTCTCTTCATATTTTCTGTCCTTGACATTTGCCCAGTGCCCAGCGATGGCCATTAAAATACGTTCAAGTATAGCATACAACACTTGTTCGAAATCCTCCTTTTCTATATTCCATCCCTTTCTAACTTTTAAGGATCGTACCATTTTCTTATTTATATACGAGATTACCGAGAACTGTTAGTACTTTGTTTAATAAATTATTTTGGATTGTTCACATTATGCATTTTATAGCTAATTTCAAAGTTCGTTTAGAATATTGAGTTAACATTAGGTCACATAATAGAAGTAAAGTGATTAAAATTCATTGATAGCATTTAATTGGAAAAACTTATTAATTCGAAATGGCTTCAAAAGTTAGCTTTGATGATTATAAATGTTTTTTTGTAAATGCTGGTTTCAGGGAGATGAGACTGTTTGGAGAGGTTACGGATGTCGTTAGAAAGTCCGAAATATCCTTTTAAAAACATAAATGTGAAATTAAGCACCCAATCCAAAAATATCAGCCCATAAAAGGGATGAGATCAAAAATTGTGTATAAGGTTTTTTATCAAAATAATTTTGCCACTAGGTCCAATTTATCAATATTTCTAACTTTAAAAATTTATTCATTAATATTAGAGTCTTTCGTCCTTCAAGGTTCTCTTCAGCTACGTGACGAATTAATTTTGATAAATTAATTTACTTTTAATGTAATTTAACATTCATCTCTAAGCATAAGAGAAGAAAATTTTGAAGAACATTACTAGACGAAGAACGAATGAGGATTAATGAATATATTTTCAAAGTTTGTATAAAATTTACTGATTAACGAACTTTGACACAATTTTTGATCGCATGCCTATTATAGACGAAATTTTGGGATTGTTAATTGTACCCTACCTGTCCTTTTTGTTTCTAAGTAAGTACCATGGTGAACATTTAAAAATGAACTTGATTTACTTAATTTATATATCAATGTTATTTTGTCTTTCCTTCTGTCTTCAAAGATTATAAGATCTTGAACACCCTTACCTGACAACTAAGGTATTCGAAGGTGGTATTCGATGCGATTTTGTTATAATTTATAACAAAAAAGTTGGACCCATGCGGATATTTTCAACAATTATTAGGCGTTTGTCATAATATCGTTAATAACTATAATAATTTAGGTGTTGTTTATTTTTATTTCGTCGTTAAAAAATTAAAAAGGAGTTTAAATTCTCTTAAACTATTAAAAATGAATTGTATTTTGCTATAAAATATTATAATTTTAAATATTTCGTTATTATATCACAGTTTTCCAACCATGGAACAATTGAGATGAATAGGTTTTTCAAATTACATACATCATCCCATTACAGCAGCAGCTATATTGTCGACAGCAATTTTTGATAGTATTCTTGACTAATTTTCTACTTTTCTTGTATTTCGTCGTCACCTCTTGTGAGTGTCATATTTAGACCCTTCCTAAAAAAAGAAAAGTTACCATTGGTACATTAACTTATAAATAAATTAGTAGCATAAACAGTATTACACCTTTCGATCTAAAATTCAAAGTGTTTTTTATTTAAAACGTATGAAAATTTAAAATCTACTTTTTTTTATCAAGGAAGTTTTAAACGATATTTGTACTGTTAATGAATTTTTAAAGTATTAAAAACGCCAAAGCGAAAATTAAATTACTTTTGAGAAATATTATAAATAATAATAATATTTTTTATAATTTAAACTCATTTATTAATTTGGTTTGCATTTTAAGTTTAATTGTGTATTGTTCAAATTTTTATTAGAAATAATATTAATTTTCGAATAGAATGAAGTTCACGTTAATTACAGATTTGCAAAAATAATAAATGTTTTAAAAAAATAAATAATCAAATATTACCTCACTAAGGCGGGGTGGTAATTTAGGCGATTTGATTTTAATAATTAGTTTGCTTGAAAATAAGTCCTATAACTACTTGTTTATTGTTAAAGGCTCACGGGAGTGTTGCTGTGAAACTTACCATAGTTTTTGATGATCATCTTTAGTTACAAGTATTGACCATTAATAATTTCATATTTCAACATTCTTCGTACATGGGAAGTCCATTTATTATATCCTTTTCATTTTTCCTATTATAGCCCCTCGAGAGTGAAGCTGTAAGTTTTTCCATATTTTTTTTATGCATCCCTTACTCAAAAGTATTTACCCATAATTCTCTCATATTCCAACGTCCTCCTACACGAGAAGTATTTTTATTACTATCTTTTATATTTATTTTTTCAGCTATTCGCGTAGGTTATTCAGACTTTTAAATAAATTTTACGTATATGTAAATATCGACCATTCTACTGAATTTCTACCTGTTCGTACCTTGAATAATACGTGGAAGGGCCTTCTTAATAATTTGATGCGCTACGATGGTCTAAAATTTGTAATAAAACATTCATTCACATTCTAAAAACTGTATTGCAACAAAAATAACATTCAACATTATTCAACAAAAATTATATTGAATAATTACAATAAAAGGCATTTAATTGATGTAATTGGGTTGAAAATTGTAAGAATTCGAATTGGTTATTTTTTTTAATAGTAAATATAAATAATTATTCATTAAAATTAGTTAATAAATTTTGAACAACTTCTAATGTAAAGTCGTACGCCATTCACAGTTTTATACCATTTATATCATTTGATTGATAAACTTATATTTCGTAATCGCATAGAAACGAATGAAAACATTTTGTTGTACGATGCCCATATGGGAACTGCTTCAGAATTTTGATTCGTCAGAGAGTATATTACCTTCCTGATACTTAATAAACAAACTTGCTGCACTACTTAAAAATTAGGTCTGAAATGCTCTGCGCGATCGCTTGCTTCCATAAACTTTACTATCGATAATTAAATCAAATATTGATTTCTTTGTTATTCTTATAAATATATATATATATATATATATATATATATATATATATATATATATATATATATATATATATATATATATATATATATATATATATATATATATATATATATATATATAAGTATAAGTTGGTTTGTTAAGCATAATGTATTCATATACAAATTTTAATTGCAAACAATTCATCACTGAAAACATAAAAATACGAGTTCTTTCGGAAAAGGAACAAGACATTGTTTAGGAAATACATCTGAAAAATCAAAGATGGGTATGCTGACATAGAATTGGAAAATCAACTTAGGGTTTAGGTAAAATAAGTCATAAGAGAATTGGGAATTTGCAAGTAATAATAAGTTTAGTGCACAGTTTTGTACTTATTTGTTCCATTTCTAAAGTTATATGTATAACAACTAAAGTTTCTTCTAAATATTATTATTATTAGATATGCTTGAAACTCTAATCTTTATAATTACGTAATGATGGTATTTATTTAATAAGAAAATCTTATAATAGTTTTTTTTCATATGATAAGCTTAAAAAAACTTATAACAACTACTACATTCGTCAATTGCGCATTTTAATTTTATTTTCAACAATGAATATATATATATATATATATATATATAAATATATAATATATATATATATATATATATAAATATATAATTTTGCGAAAAGGAGCAACTATATATCTAAAATTAAAATACACGATATTTTTTTTTCGAAAACTTCAGTCATTACCGATGAATATGATTAATAATCAAAGAAAGGCATAATATTTTATAAAGAGCTGAAAATTTTTCCCTTACTTTTTTTTCAAATTTGTAAAGAGTCCTTTATCATATCTATTACAAAATATTCCTGTTTTTCGTATTTTAAAGTAAACGAAAGGTGTGCCAAAAACTTTGGCGAAAATTAAATTGTTGTATCCTTTTACTTGGTGGAATATCGGTTGAGGTTCTTTTGAAATATTTGAGTTGTTATGATTTTTAAAATTTCGAAGATCTGGTTGCAGGAAAATGACAATTAATTTATTTTCTCCAAAATTGTTTTAAGAAAGGCTTTTTATTTTCTCTTTCTTCTTCTCTGCCATTCAAAAAAAGTAATATTTATTTTACTCGACATATATACAATATGTCAGAGTATATTAATTTTAGTATAAACTTTTAAACTTTTAAAACTATATACATGACAAACCAAATTTTGGTATAGGTATTCAATGAATCATTGAATTAATCAATTGACGGATGTTCATCCATCTTGAAAGCGAGTTGAAATTTTCGTGACGTTTAACCCGGTCTAAATAAACGTACTTACCTGAACATTTCATTTTTGTTGTTGTTTTTTTTTTAAATGAAATTTAAAAAATGGTGATTTTATATTTTTTATCTAATTAAAACTTTCATTTAAAACAGAACAAACTATAAACTACACGATAAAAATCGTGAATTTATTTATTTAAGAAAACGTGAAATGTTCAAGTTGGTATCTTTTTTTTTTGACCAGGACAATACATCAAACATAAAATTTAATATAAAGTTCGAAAATTAGCAAAATCGTTACTTTAGATAAATGCATCCATGATGATCCATGATTATTTAATATCATTATTACAAGTATAATAATAATATTAAACTTTTGAACCATTTAAGATAGAAGAAAAATCCAAAGACAGAAAATTTTTTTAAATTTTATTTGTAGTTAACAACGTTTGATTGATAAATGTTTTCGATTCGACCCAATTTTAGCTCAAATACTTAGAGTATTTTATGAATTCTTATTATAAAAAATAGAATAAACATTTTTACTTGTATATTTTTTGAATTAAATTTGATGAAATAAAATTAAAGGAGAATATAAATGCTAAGATTTGCAAACATATCAAGAGATTAAAAATATAATTTGGCAAGAAATATTTTGGCCTAAAACTTTTATTCATAAAAATAATGCTAATTAAATACAATAATTCAGTTACACAATTATTATAGTTAATTAATAAAGGTATTTCAGATACGATCGGAGGATGACCATATTAATAATTAGTAGTTAGATATTAGTAATAATTAGTATGCAAATATTAATAAATATTCCATTGTTGATCAACATTAGTGATTTTTAATCTCCATTACTTACTAAATAATATTCCTTTTTTATTAAATTAATACTCCACATTTAGCTATTTTCGAAAGCTCATAGAAATGAACTGTAGTTAATCGCTGCCACTACAAAGCTTTAAGTTCGAAAGCTTCAAGTTTAAATTTTCAAATCTAAATAGTTAATTTAAACGCATTACTTTTGAGTCTTATTGTATTTATAACAAATAAATAAATTTTAAAAGTCATTTATATTTTTAGTAATAACAACAACGAACTCTAAATCACTTATAAGGTAAGCCTAGCTATTTATTTTTCAATTCTTGTATACCTATAAATATAAAACTTTATTTATGTACACTATAATAAATATTTTTTTTGTATTGAATTTTCTAGACAGGAACCATATTTAGCTATATTACGTAGACGTTGTCAAAGTTAACATAATATATATTATTATATGGTTATAATAATAATACTACTATAGTATAATATAGTTTATTATAGATTTATTGCGGTTAGGAAATGAAACTGGTAGAGATAATTCAAAATAATTGGACTTTTTTTACCGATATCATTTTAGCAAGTTTATCATGTGGGTCAATATAATTCGTCTATACAGAAGGTTGGTCCGAAAATGGATTTTTTTAAACACGTTATAATCCAGTTTAAACAGTAGGTATTATGATCACAAAATGGCACAATCTAAAAATATTGAACGGAATAGATTGAATTTCTCATTCCATACACTAAAAAATAGGAGACCCCCCGATCTGCAGCGTGCGTCTCCTACGACAACCTTCTAAATGACTATTTTATGCCTTTTTTTAGTTTTTCTATACAAAAAACATAACATATACAGGCGTATCTCTAAATTCTTTTGATTCTAGTTAGCTTATTACGGAAAGAAATATCAAAATTTCGGATATACAAAATTGGCCCTATTACAAGAACTTCACATTGGCAAGTTTAAAGCAAAAAATATGCTTTGAAAGTTTTTGAAAATTTCAAACTTCTTGAGCTTTACGCAAGTAAACTTATGCATTATTCATAACAAAAATAGACGGTTTTGAATGATTATTCTCGGATAACTCGAAAACAATTCATATAATCGTAAAGCGTGGGCTTGCGTAAAAAAACAAGATTAATTACTTCATTGGTGTTGATTAAAATAATAACATTACCATTTGTAGGCGACGTTACATTTATATTATGTCAAAAAAGATATTAAGTGTATTGAAGCTTTTTGAAGTCGTTAGCTCGAAAAATAAAAGTGTTGTAATAAAAGTTATAAGAAAATTACATTAAATTAAAGAAGTTATCATTATCAGCAAGTTAAATTCAGATTTTAAAACAATTCAAACATTATACGCAACCAGTGTAAGATAATTGCACTGGACAGATTAATGGAAGAGGGCTATGGTTGATTTTGTCAGGAACTATCCCAGTATTCACCTTTGTGCAAACCTCATGGAAAATCATAAAAAACTATTAGTAAGAATAGCCGAGGCACTTGATAGTAATGATTAAGGGCCCTCTAAATGTCATTGACAAAATGGTTGGGGAATTTGAAATAATAATAAT
>JAEMTY010000534.1:0-14427 GCA_020423425.1 Chrysopa pallens | reverse complement strand
TAATTTCGGAAAAAAAATAACACAATGACTTAATTATACTATTCGAAGATCAACTGTCACAAAACCAAAGCTTATCCTAGAATTCAATTTTGAAAAAGCAGTGAAAAATTCAAATTAAAAATTGTGAAACTAGAAAAAAAGAAACTTACCCTTTGTAATTTTGTTATGGAAAAAAGAAATAATCTTACCTGAAAAAAACAAAAATTATAAATTTATATAGTGTTGTTCAAGATGGTGGAGTGGGAAATTACGTTCCTAAGCAACATTAATTTTCCAGAAATAGTATCATAAAAAAATTAAATAAAAATTTTTCTTTATTTTGGTTTGAATAACTTTGCATACATTCATTAATATGGTTAATATATTTTTATTTGATAATAAGGTAATTAGATTTCAATATATATGTTGAAAGTATTTAATCGAATAAATCGCCTATCGAACCGAGATATTGCGTGATTTCTCAAAGGACTTTGCTCTATCGTAATATGAATGCTATTTTTTAAAGAAAATTTTTGGTTATCTTTATACTATTTTTTTAAGAGTATTGATCAAATAAAAAATAAAAAAAAAACTACGATTTTATACGTGTGGAGTTCTGTTACAATTATAACTATATTTGTCTGGTTTAAGATACCTAGCATAGTCATGATTACTTAAACGAAGTTGCTGGAATTGAAATAATATAAGACACCTAGAATTATTAATTAACACTTATATTCATTCTACCTCGAATAATTTACAAATTTTCAGTACAGGTAATATCAAATATAATAGGTAGAGTAAGTTAAGTTTGAGTTGTGTAGCTATCGTAAGGTATCCAACAGTGTTATATTACTTCAATAATTTATTTAAATATTTGATAACTCTATTTTTGTCAATAAATTAATTATTTATTATATGCTTACTTATTTATTTCATAAATTTATATATTTTTTGTTATAAATTTAAAGATGTGTTCTCAACGTAGTCTTTATACCACCTTAATTTAAAATTGATTTTTTGTGGGTTTATTTCATCTTCTTTTAATGAATATTGTTTTTCTCACATAGAGAGGGATTAACACATCTTTTTAACCAATATAATTTATTGGTTTAATTGTCAAATAATTCCCAATAATTTATTATTTCAACAAATTTATTTAAATAAAATTGAATTTTTTAGAATATCATCACAGCTGCGTTCAGTATGTATAAAAATTAATAGGAAGAGGAATTTGTTTCCATAATAAACAAAACCTGGAGCTAACGATCCTTATCAAATTTTCTAAAGGAATAGTAAAAAAAGAAAAAAAAAGTTGCTTGAATAAATTTTAGGAGTATGTACATAAGCTAAATCTTTAATGTGACTAGATTTGATGTTATATTTGAAAATTTGTTATAGCTGTTCTGAGACCTTATTTTATTCATTTTTCGTTTCAGATTCGTCATAACGAAGTACCAAAAGTTATATATACTTAGCTTCTCCGGCATAAAAATCATTGGCTTCTTTGCAGTCTCTATTTACTACTTTACTTGGCAATATATTTTCTGTTATTTTAAGAAATAATACTAAAATTTAAATCCCTTTATGTAGTATTTATATAAGTATATATTTTCCCACTTGTATTACCATTTTTCCAGTGACTACAAGCATATCATATGATTTAGAAATTCTCATGTAAATATGTAAATATATTTATATGGCCTACTTATGATTAGTATAAGAACTTTTTCCTATGAGAAAATTTCGAAAAGAGGCTGATTTCACAAACAATTTCACCTGAAAATAGTAAATAACGGACATTCCCTTTTCTTACATGTTTTACAAAATGGTTTTCAATTTGAAATTTGCAAGTACAATTGAAAATTTTATAGACCCGAAAAAGTAAACGGAACATTTTTCAGAATTTCAATGGATGAAAAGATTTTCATACTAATCATAACTACTAAGTCGTATACTAATTTTAAATAATTATTTATAGTTGATACGGTTAGGCATTAGGACTAAATGTTAATCAATTAAAATTATCACCAATACGTACGATGGTCTAATACTAAACCTTATACCTACTGAGTTGTTTAATTAAACAAATGTACACCAATTCTGATAGTTATGATTGATAAACTAATGATGACAACATAGCAAATAATAATAATTATTACCCACCAACGACGAGCATACCTAGAACGACGTCACCGCACCGTACCGCACCGTGCTAGATGATAATTTAGGTAGCCATCATTACTATTATACCTAGGACTACTATGTAGTAGGTTATGAAATCACTCAACCATTTCAGAATTATTATTATATTGTATCGATATGTGTGTGGGGATGAGCTGGATAGGACGCACAAGAGATGGGTAAGCGTACAGATATTCAATAATGATTTAAACCCCATCTCATATTTACCCGTAGTCATCAAATACTGAAGACACTTCATATTAAATACAAGTTCTTAGTATATGGATTTAATAATTACAAGATGTACCAAATATTTAAGTGTTGTGTAATATGTTAGGTAATTTAATTTTGTAGCAAACTTGTCAACATAAATTTTGTGTATGGAAATCCACAAAAATTTTATCAAATGAATAAAAAGGAATAGTGATCAACCTAAGTAAGCGTAAACTTAATCTTAGATTCTAACCTGTTTTAGAGCAGAAATGTGACACACACAAGACAATGTTAAGTTGACTGAGTTGGAAATAATAATCTAAATGAGGTATGAAGGTAAACACACTAAGGAACCGTAATGTGAAATATAAATATATCAAAAATAACATTACAAGCAATTCTAGAACTTAAAACGCTTAAATGGTAAGTGTAAGGGAAAAAACTGTGTGGAACCCAGTCAATTAGGGACACTCGAGGATGAGAATCAAAGTTTGTTACCTTTTGCTTAACTTAAGTCAAACATGGAAACGATAAAGCTAGCAAAGCATGATATAATAAACCGCAATATAGAAAAGTGATTGCTCGAGGCTTGTGGGCAAATATTTATTGTAGTAGGGCAAAAAGACTACTGAATCACAAGAAACATTTAATACATTGAGGAATAACATTGAACTATTTTCGGTGAATATACGATAGAGTTTCTATTTTTATGCTCAGTGTTGGGTAATCAGCGGTCTGAAATTCTGGGACAATATTTTTTTAAACTATTTGGCAGAATGAATTCTAACGCTTTTGAATATAAATAAACGCATGACGAGTTCAATGTTAACTTGCCAATTTCAACATATTTGAGGAGAGATGTGTGGCGAGTCAGTCTTGGCTGCGTTGAAGTCACTAGCAGCCAATCTCAAGGAATAAGTTTTCAGAGATAAATGAAAAATATAAAAACGAATTTTGGAAAATATGAATTTAAATTGTTGAATAACAAGATGGGATTATTTTAAGGTTATCTACTATTTGGCCAATTCCAATGTTCATTTTCAGATACACATTGTAACTTAATGAACAATAATCATTGTATAGGCAAATGTTCTATACACAAATATTAATGATTGATTGATTGGTCAACAAATATTCAATACTGCAACACAGACAGTTATAACAAACACATTCGAGTCCTAACTCTACATGGGAACTACCAATATATATTATTCATAGAGTTCCCGATCTTACCGATACGATGTTAAACAATCATCTTCAAATTTGTGGTCATTTTACATTGATACCAATAAAAGCTCAACTAATTCCAAGGAGAAATACAAACAATAATTAGAATAATATATTATGCATCACTGTTCCATCTTAATGTAAGGATCAAAGAGGTCTTGTGCAGTTCAATAATTATTGAGATTTACAGATATGATAGCCTTAAGATGTGAGTAATATTTGGATCGAGTATTATATCATTATTCAAAATTCAAATGAAATTATTATATGAAAACATTTAATACACTGTATTTAGGTTATGTGAGTCGTAATTCGTTTTGAGGTTTTGAATTAAATTTTTCCCTAACGCTCTCTCTTTCTTCATTTGCACTAGTTTGGATTATAAAAATAAAAGCTAATTTTTTGTTTTTAAAGTTTTCTTTTCCACAGTGAGTTAACCATTTAGGTACCCAATATGCTCTGATAATGATAGTTACATTAACATTGTGTTGGAAACTTTGAAAAACAAACATGTCCCTCACAAATAAGGTAAAATAAATATAAAGCTAATAAAATATAAGTAGAACTTTTTATTAAGTTTTTTATACGTCGTTAAGTAATATAAAATAATTGTAAAATGTTGAAACATTGAAATGAAATCGTTTTATGACATTTCTCAACAAATATTTGAACTTAAAATTTAATAAAATTAATATCTTTATTTTAAAACAACACAACATGTTCAAATAAGATTTTAATTAAAACACAACCCAATTCAAACCATTTTAATATGAAATCCTTCCCTATTTGATTCGTTTCTTCTTATTTGTACTATTTTTATTTTCATTAGTGAAATTCGTATTGAAAACAAGTGCACAACGCACAAGGATCACACGATGAACTTCCCAACGAGAAGAATAAAATAATTTTTGTTTCTTATTACGAATAAGGTTGTTTATTTGTCTTTTTCAGATTTATTATCCTGAAAGAAAAACGACTGCATTGATTTTTCTGAAAAGGCTTTGTTAAATTTTAAGTCGTTAAATTTTTATATACGCGTTGAAAGATGGATTTATGCCGATATCATCAAGTGTTCTCGCAAAATCGAGAAGAACAATTCAGAGCGAAGATTAATTTTTCATAGAAGGTGAGATAACATACTGCCGACAACCTCCTCTACTTGCCTGCGAAGTCTTATTGAAATATTTCTTACAAAGTCCCCGAAAGTTCATTAAAATCGGTTCAGCCAACTATCAATTGATTATCAGGCGTTTTGTCACACAAATAGTCAAAATAGATTTGATAATCCACAAAATGCATATTTCCGTCTAAAACTCAACAATAATTATTTCGCAAATTTTATTCTTCACTTTCCACTTTATACTAAGAAGTGAAAAACATCCATAGTTTGCATTATTTTACAGATTTTCAGCTTAGAGTATCAAATAATAATGCGTCACGATGCTGTGTGACTACTCTGATCAATGAATTTCGAATAGTTGTGTTATACATGAACAGAGCGAATTTTCTACATAGATAGTTAGATATTCTAGAAAAAGACCTTCAGCTAGTTGTTAGTTTTGGTGTTTTAAACTTCAAGACATCGTTGTATCTACATCGATACTTTGACGTAGAAAATCGTCATCAATACGATGTGCATCTGTTGCAGACAAATAATAGATATGTCGAATTTGTTACCTAAGTTGTATCAAAGTATAACGGACCGTATGTCTCAAGATAAACATGCAAGGCTTATTTTCAAAAGCAGACATTTTTTTAATCGAAAATGGAGGAAATTTTACGTGTTTTGGTTTTAGTGAAAACCACATAGATAAATTAACATTTTGGTCAGGAAATCCCTCATACCTATCTCGGTTAAACCTACCGATAAACTTCCATATAATCATTTATCAGACCTACACGTAGGTGAAAAAAAAAAATTAATTACAAAATTTATAGGACTTTTAATGATGGAAGTGAAAAGTGACGGATTTTAAAAGGTATGTTGAGGTAAAATTATGTATTAGTGGGATAAAAATTAGGAATATACATGCTCATAAATTGTTACTTTATGGATTCGAAGATAGGTAATTGGACTTTTAGAAACTTCTATTTGAATAAAAACGCTAGGTTGACATTGAAATAGCCTTGAAGATCATATAAAATATCATGAGAAGTTCATAAGGTCAAAATAAATGACATTATTGAGTTCATCATTAAAATTCCATAATTTTTGCCAAAATCATTTTTTTCAAAACTGTTTCTAATTGATTTTAGAGAATAGGGAGTGAGGTTGGGCCAAGTACAGTTAACTGGTCAATATTTAAACGTTTTTATTCAAAGCTTTTTAAAAAGTATGCCACAATTATTTTTATGCATCGAATAAATGCTTTACATTTGGAGTCAACCGCATTTTCAACACCAATCAATGAATTTAGTCGTTGGTTTCGTTGTGTTCGTATACGTGTGACACCACCTTTCTCTCAATTGTGAGAAGCCAAAATGAAATACAAAATGAATTTAACAACAGCTTTGTGATAGGATGGGTGAATGAGAATGTATTCGAATGACAACAGGGTTCTTACTTGGTTAACACAGACTTTAACGATGTTGTAATGTCGTTTTATAGGAACGAATCGATGTGATGTGATCGTTTTATTCGTTAAAACGGTACATACAGTGTAATAAATGTATACAAAGTATGATGTACAGTGTGTTGGAGGTGAAGAAATTTTTAAAAAAATTTACATATTGCTTCCATCAATTCTGTGCTCATTCCTATCAATTTGTTCGTTATAGAAATATATTTCGTGTAAAATTTGTGAAGTTTAATATTTATTTAAAATTGAGTTCGAGTTTGTGACATTACAGTATTTTGTCTATTTGAAGAATGTGGAATTGTGGATTATAAATAGTCAAGAAGATATTAATATTATTTAATGTTTTTAACAAAAATTATTTGTTTCATTATTCCTCTTTTTAATAATTGTAGAAATATGGTATGAAATTTTCTTAGTTTGAGAATATTTAAATCTATCAATTAATATAATTAATCAATATATAACGCAGGTGCAAAATGTATCAAGGAGAACGTACATCAAAATGTCGTCGCGCTGATGATTAGCCATAATAAAATTGATTCCAATCGATAATTGGTCGGTTAGTATAATTTTTTCAGAAAATGAAACAATTATAAAAAGCTTTAATCACTGTGTGGAATACTGATTTAAAAATTAAAATAATATTCTTTTTATTTCATAATAAAAAAAGCTTTGAATAAAAATTGTAAAATATTGGCCAGTAAAGGCAGTACCTCAACAGTCAACCTCACACCCTTGTCGCTAAAATCGATTAGAAACAGTTTTGAAAAAAATCATTTTGGAAAAACATATGTTTTTTATTTGGACCTTATTATTTATTTTGACATAACGATCTTTAAGGTTATTTCAATGCCCACTTTGCTTTTTCTAACAGAAAAATTTTTCCCAAAAGTCCAATTTTCTATCCTCGAAACCATAAACTAAAAATCTATAAGCACGTAAATTCCAAATTTAAATCCCACTTACCTATAATTTTACCTCAACATAATGTCAATAAAATATTATTTTTGACCTCCGTCATTAAAAGTCCTAACTTTTTCCATTTCTTCTATGTAATTATCAGCAATATTAAAAATCAGACACTCGCCATAAGCTGTTCTTTGATCGTCGATTATTCTTTCAATATTTTATTTAAAAATATCAAGATTCAAAATAAATTTCATAATATTAGAATTCATTAAAAAATTGATAATAATTTCTAGTTTGTTTCAAAACCAAACCATATAAACATACATATAAAGGTCTTAAAGAGATTATATTTATCTGAACTCGGGGACCAACTGTTGCCGGAAGTGTAAATAATAATATTATGTAATATGGTTATTTGCACATGTTTATGTGGGTGTGTATATGTGTGTATATTTTATCCAGTCAAAGATATGGTAAACTTAACGTATTTGTCACGGATACATCACTTAGTTCCATCACATAAGTGACGACATATATACAATATACCTGTATCAACAAATAACATGAGTTGTAAGTAAAATATCTGTGAACTTAGCCTAAGAATTTATAATGTTTCACCAAATTATGTCATAGGTTGTGAGATTGTGAAATATTTCATTAAAAGCTTCTCATACTAATTCCTTCAAAAATAGTGTAAGGCAAATACGAAGTAATTGTATTGGAGAAAAACTTATGATTATTGCAAAATTTTGAGAAGCAAGAAATATTACCGGTTGTAATCGCTGATAAAAATGTCCTATTCAATCTTATAAAAATTGAATAGGAAATAATAGGAAATCAATAAGATTGAATAGGAAATTTCATTAAAAAAATGATTTCCCATTCAAAATTTGAGTTGGATTCCAATTCATTTTTATTCAATTTTTGTAAAAAAAATTATCTGTGGCTGATGATTTCATGAATGTAAACTGAAAAACGATACAAAATAAACACAACTTATCAAAGAATTTTGAACTTTAAAAGAACATAGAACCAAGCGAGATTTTACCAAATCAAGCATTGGCTATAACTGAGATACAATTTCTTTTTTATGGCTTTTTAAGTAAGCTATCAATTTTGCCTATCACTCATCGTGTCCTACCTTGAAATCAATAAAGTGTAATTCAAACAGCTCATAAAGTTTGGGCTGATGGAAGTTCATAGATATTTTGTGCGAGTGTAGGTAGATTTTGATATGCAACAGAAGCAATATTAAGGGAACAAATAAACATATATAACAGTCATGTTACAATATTGTGGCGTGGCATTTAGCTTTGATCACATCAGTACTAACTGCTATAGTAATGTTACTATGTGTACAATGTTTAGTAGTAGCAATGCAATAAGTTAACTTAAGTAATATAACAACAAACATCACATCATATAACATGACTTTACCTTACTACTTTGTTTGAATATATATATGTATATATATATATATATATACATATATATATATATATATATATATATATATATATATATATATATATATATATAAATTTACCTAAAGGTAAGAAATAAATGTTTTGGTACCACCTGGATACAGGAAAAAGCTTTCCAATTTATTTTGACTTTATTTAAACTTCAAAAACATCATCATTAAAAAAATTAACATTATCTGCAAACAACAAGTCATTTGACTCCTTCTGACAGGCAAAGGTATTGTAGCGCCAATTTTCAAGAAGTATTCGAGAATAAAGAAAAAATGGGATGTTCTATCCCGAAAAAAAGACATTATGGTTCCTAAGAAGACTGGCTTTATAAATTCTATCTAGATCCAGCATTAATGAATCTTTTCCACCTATTTAAATATATTAGTTATAACACTTGGCTGTATGGTCCGATTTCCTTTCTAAGGGCATTCAGTATACGGCAATTTTGACTTTACCTGAATTGACATATTTTCCGATCTATTACAAATTTCTTCAATAATATATAAAAGTTAAAATATCTCTACCAAGCAAATCTTGAAGTCTTAATGAAGATCATCAACATTGCAACTCAGAAAAAAACAACAGTTATACAAATTAAAATTATATTTTTCTAGTTATTTGTTCCATTATTACTTAAACCACCATGCATCATATTTATACTCTTAAGTTTTGGAACAAGGCTTACTAACCCAGAATCATACATATTGATACGAAAACAAATGACCTATGTTAGAAGTAAGTCAAAGCATTCTTTTTATACAAATTTCCTAAAGTGAATGACATTCTGTAATATGATGTTATTGACATTCAAATATATTTGTAAGAACAAATCTGATTGGAGATGTTTTCAGTTACGTTGGCAATGCATTTACAGTTTGTCTTACAGATACAACAGTTTTCTTCTGTAGAATCACAACTTTTTTTGCGATGGTAAAAGTTGTTATTTAGGCGCTATAAAAATCTTAATTTAATAAAAAATATTTTTTAAACTGTCCTCAATGAAAATTTCTGCTATAGTATAGCATATTAACATAAATGTTTTCAGAGATTGTATACTAATTTCTAAAAGCAGATACATTTTTGAAATTTTCGACAATGATATAAGGAAATTTTGTAATAAGCGTTTGATTTGAGAAAATGATACACATATTTTAGGACTTTTAGACTTCAATGCCATATTTAATGTATTACGGTAAAAATTGACTGATAAGTTTGAGGTCGTTGATTACGAATTTCGAATTAAGTTTAGCCTAAAATATCTAGATTGTTATGTAAAATATGTTTTATCGTGGATACTTTAGTTCATTTGCTGTCAAAAATAAAGTGCATTCATACATATAACATTTCTTGACTTTTTAAAATTCTCTTGTGATTATTTAAAAAAACCTTAAAAATCGATGTAACAGAAGTTTGGCGCGATCCATGACGCGCACGCCACTTATAAATTTAGTCAAATAGAAGAGACTTAGGCAAAACATTTTAGTAAAGGATTTAGGTATAAAAATGCTACTTGTTTTCATTAGTATACATATTCAGATATCATTTAAAACAAAAATACGTTAATAAAAATTAATTAAATTATACCCGACTTCATTATAAAATAACCTACCACCACCTACCCTTCAAAAAAGTGTTTCAGTTTTATATTCCTAACAAAGAAAAACAGATAAAAGTAGTATAGTATTTTTGAAGTTAATTTTTTTGGTCAAATGGCCTATGACATCGCGAATTATTATTGGATTATGCATTAACATGAACTGGCGTTGAAACAAACAAATTTCGTAAAATTTTCTTTGTCGGAAAACTTTCTATAACCACCCAAAAAATTGAATTTTTAAACTATTTATATTTCAGGTAAAATGACTTGTGACCCCTCAAATTATGATCAAAATACTCGTTTAAGATCAAAAAACGCTAGTAAAAACCATTTTATCGAATTTCACCCTATCGGAAAATCGTCTATAACCCACCCTAAAATACAACTTTTTTTTTAAAATAAATTTTTCGGCTTAAATGGCCTATGACCCCGCGAATTTTTAAACTATTTATATTTCAGGTAAAATGACTTGTGACCCCTCAAATTATGATCAAAATACTCGTTTTAGATCAAAAAACGCTAGTAAAAACCATTTTATCGAATTTCACCCCATCGGAAAATCGTCTATAACCCACCCTCAAATACAACTTTTTTTTTAAAATAATTTTTTCGGCTTAAATGGCCTATGACCCCGCGAATTATTATTGGATTATATATTTTACATGATTAGGCGTTAATATAAACCTTTTTCTTAAAATTTTCTTTGTCGGAAACTTTCTATAACAACCCTTAAAATCGAAAATTTTTCACTTTTTATTTTATGGTAAACAAAACTTGATGAAATTAAATGATGATAAAAATAATCATCTGAGACCAAAACGCTTTTTTCAGAAAATCATTTTTTCTTCTAAAATGGCCTATGATCCAAAAAAAGTTGATATCAATAATTTTTCATCATATCATCATTTAAAACTTATTTTCCCGCTATATGATCAGATATATGATTTTATAACAAAATAATTTAGTATAAATCATTTTCATCATTTCATTACTGGAAATACCAATGTTCAAATTTAAGAAGCATCAATTATCCCGTGTAAAACTTTGAAAAATAGTTATTTATTAAGGTTATCGACAAAAAATTGTTTTAAAAAATTGAATAAGATTTTTAGGTCTTATAATTGAATTGGGTTTTTTTGGGTCTTATTAGTCAGAAAAAAAATTTTCAGTTATTTATATAATCCGGAGGAACATACCCAAGAAAATCTTTGAAAATTTGTCATATAGTAAAAATGGAGTAAAAAATGCATGTAAACGAAATTAACTGTCGTTTCTATTCTCTTAGACCTACGCAATTTTTCAATAAAATCTTTATGTTGGATCTTCTAAGAAAGGAAATTTTTCAGAGATTTAAATTATCCGAAACATACCTTTAACATTTGTTATTTATTAAGAATTAAGTAAAAAATTTATATGAAAAACAATTATCTTTCGTTTCTATTCTATGTTTTGGCCGACGTAATTTTTTGAAAAAAAAACCTTGTTTTATATCTATTAGTAACATAAAAAACACAATTCATTTTTTTATTTATATTGTGAAAATTTTGCTTATATTGAAACAAATTTTCTTAAAATAAATTTTAAATTCATTTCATTTACCCCCGGGGGGGGGGGGGGGGGGGGGGGGGGGGGGGGGGGGGGGGGGGGGGGGGGGGGGGGGGGGGGTGGGGGGGGGGGCCCTTTACATGGAGTAATAGCCATATTTCTTTTATTAAGGAAAAACAATCTTTAAGAAACTAAACATTTCAAGCAATATATATAATTCATTCACTCTTATAAAATGCGATAATACGTCGGGGTAACTAATCGCATACATCAAATTTAAACGATAATACTATCTTCTATGTGTACATACGACATCTGTGTACAAATGTACTTCATCAGACTTGATTAACTCATCTAATGCTTTATTAATCAAGTCGTTTGTTTAATGAATTTTCGACATAATCGGCAATTAAAATAGTGCAATCGTGTATTGTTTTTTGTTATTAATTCAATATTTGATTCGCTATCACTGCATAAATCGATTATTTTATCGATTTTTTTGTTTAATTTTGATCTTTTTTTAATCTTTTTTATCAATTTGTCTTCGTCTTCCGTACTGGCTTCATTCATTATAATACAAGTCGTATGAATTTGCCGATTACATAGATGACAACAAATTGTTTCATGTTTTGCGTCAATTATTAAAAAACATTGTATGTATCGGTTTTGTATATTTTCTGATTCTTTTAACATGATTTTTGCCGTGCATAGCCGAAATTCATCGGTATTAAAATTTTTATCGTAAGCAATTTTTTCCGATACACATTTGATGTAATACATTACATAAATACCACAATTTATACCGTCATTTTTTCCTTGTGTAGGTCGTTCAATACCGTCTTCGAAAGCCCAAACAGTTCTCTTTATGCTATTAAGAGGTGTACCTGGAGAACATTTTTCAAGAAAGTTTTTGAAAGCTAATTTTATTCGCTGTTTTTCACCTTCTTCTTCTCTTATAAAATAGGGATTCATTAAAATTAACTTTCTATTTTAATGTCAACCATTAACAATCGCCAATGTCCGTGATACGTGTATGGCATTAATAATAACTCTTGTATACCTGAATTTATTTGATAAACACTGGACTTTACATTAGTGCGTGTATCCCAAAAATCTCCCAGAATTGAACCTGTTACATCTGTTGAAAAATAAGTGATATCTTTGCTTTTTTTTCCCATTTATACTATTGATGGCATCAATGATTTGTCCATCTATCCATCGATATTTATTTAATAGAGTCTGGAAATGCTGACAATTAATTCTTATTTCAAGCCCGCCATAATAAAAATTGCTTTGCGCTTTGTATAAGCCCACATTTATTCCAGCGGAATCGGAAGAATTATAAGTAACCTACTCTGTCGACCAATCCGTTAGGCAATATTTTTAATTTGTTAGTTGATGTAACAGAATCGATGTTTACCGGTAGTTGATGGCATCTGTCCAATTCATCAGGAATAGTATGGATTTTTATGGCTTCTTGTTTGTCCAATATCTTATCTTCTGTAATTTTTGAATATGAATTTATCTTTTTGTCAATTTTTTATTTTATTTTTTGTTTCAATTTATTTAATGATTAATAATTCATATGTGTATTACGAGGTTTGTCATATTTTTGATCTTTAAAATGAATTCTTTTGCGCCCGATTTCTGCGGAATGGGAAGTTTGGTTCGTCGTCGTCCGTATCATTTTTTCCATTGGACTCTTCTGGGATATTTGGCTTTGTTTTCAATTTTATGGAGAATTTCTTCGGTCACTAAAAGCTCATTGTTGGTTCTTAGTAATCTGGATATTTCACTAAGTGATACATTTGTTCTTTTTCCTAATACTGTATGTTTGTATACTTTCATATATGATTCCGCTGATGCATTTGATAATCGATTTATATTTGAATTAAATACATTTATTATCATGCAACTCCACAAAGGACAGTATGACATATATGAAGCTATGACAAATTCAATGAATTTTGGATTGTAATATTTTATTATACACATACAATTCATTTTTATATAAATGAAATAATAGATAATAGATACAATTTAAAATTGAAATTTGGTTGTATTGTACAATTAGTACAAGTAATAACGACTTTACACATCTTTAGCAATTTTTATATCTAAATCAGTCTTTTTAAGACTGACAAATATGTTTGGAGGACCACACTTGTCTTTAATTAAAAGTAAATCTACCTAATAGATAACAATTGATTAGATTCAAAATCAAACATTTTTATTATCAAAATAGTTGTATAATATAATAGTTGTATATTCAATCAACTGAGAATTATTTTAATAATTAAAGCAGGTATTTGGAGAGCTTTTTTTTATCTACGAAAAAAGAGATAACACTGTGCTTTTTTCGTGTATATTTGTATTTTGAATATTTTTTTCAGTTAAAGGTTATCAAATATGTAAGTGAAACAATGTGTCAAAATATGGGGGGCTGGGCGAGTTGAATTTTAAATTAAAAAAAAAAAAATTATAAAACATGGTTTTGAAACACGTTAGGATTTATGTTTTTGGATTTTTTTATAAAGCGTATGTGGCACAATTGGTTAGTATGTTGAGTTGTCAGTTGTAAGGTCTGTGGTTCAAATCTATGGGGCGGTTTAAAATATTTTATTTATATTAATTGATTATTGATTTATATGTCACTATTGTTTTGGAGTTATTGTAACAAGCCTCTATGGCAAAATATTTTTTGGTTTTTTTTTTTTTT
>JAEMTY010000533.1:0-14657 GCA_020423425.1 Chrysopa pallens | reverse complement strand
GTTATCAGCGTCTCACTGGCACACGCAATGGCAAAACGGGTTAAACGCCTTTGCCATTCTGCACCGCAATCGGCCAGAATGTTGTCCTTCCATTTTATAAGGTTAAAGTCAGTATAGTTGAGTGGCTCAAGCTTACGCTGATCACAGATGTAATTACACGCTATTACTGACATCCTTGTATGAAGCGCTTCATCCAGCAATGTTTCTGACATCACATCCTGCAACCCCGCTCTGTTGGGGGAATTAACCGGCGGATATTTTATGATATCCTCACAGGCCGGCGTCACAATGTCGCATTCGATACAGATAGTCTTAAGATTGTACATAACCCATGCATAAGAGAGGCAGGTATTTTTAATTTCATCCGATGCTTCCCGCCAGGCATCATGTTGCCTGAAAGGCAGCAATGATTCACTGAAATCCTGTTTGGCTGAATCAAATTCAGACTCAGGATATTCCGGCTGCACGTTATTAACGGCAGCCCGGTTTTTCCATAACGCCGATAATTTTTTCAGCATAAAAGCGACATTTTCACTATCCGGTATGACAATACCTGCTTTCATTCACCACCCTCCATTATCTGATGTCAGTTTTTATTCTTTCCTCACACGGATCAGGCTCATGAAAACAGCGCCCGCCAAAGCAAATACAGACGAAATCACCAGTGTTTCCTCCCAGCGACCCGCATCCAGCAAATCGCCGTACAAAATGGCAGATAATGCACTTCCCATATAAAACGAAAGCTGCCTTATACTGGTTGATAACAATGTTTTTCCCTCTGCGAATCCGGTAATCGCTAATGTATCCAAAAGAGGCATCAGACAATAATTGAGAAAAAGCCGGACAAAATAAAGAGAGATAAACAGCACCACTGAAATAGGTAATGACTGTAAGTACAGGCAGATAAACGTCATGATACCAATAATGATTATTGCTATCTTTAAAGAGAATCGTTTTACAATGAGGGGGGCAAATACAGCACCAATAATACTGACTATTTTATCGGCCCCCATAATAAGAGATATTTCACTGATATTCATCGTATAGGCAAGATGGAATACAATATTTATAAACCTGAAAACCAGTGTAATTGAGGCACCAAGAAGCAAAGCAGCAATAAAAAGAGTAATGAAATTCAGCCATTCAGTACTCTTTATACCTGAAAAATGCCGGTTATCTTTCTCTGGCTCTGAAATCCCCTGAACAGATTTAACACGAAAGCCGATCATCAGCAGAGATGAAATAAATGATGCTGTAAGGATCCACTGATAATGACGTAATGCTGCTGTCTCCGAAAAATAGGTGACAATACTCACCACGACGGAGCCGGTCATCGCGGCACCCAAATAGGAAACAAAAAACCAGCTGAATAATGTTGTCCTGCTTTTCGGATCAATATGTGAACCCATAAGGGAATTACCCAGAGATAATAGTGCAATCATACCGGAAAGGATCAGCCCGAGAGTGACGGCGCTCGCCCACACCGAAGACAATACCGGCAGCAGCATAAAAGGCAGTGAATAAAGACAGGCGGCGATCAGAAGCAGTTTTTTCTGCGCGATTTTTCTGCTCAGATAAATCAGCGGAACCACGGCTGCTGCCATCATCGACATTGCCACCGCATAAATAAATCCCGTTGCAGTTTTATCGATACCGCGCGCTTCGAGGTAAAAATTATACACCGCGTCAAACATGCCGTTACTCAGTCCCATCAGGAAGGTGGCTATCAGAAAATAACGGGCGGTAATACTGAATTTTTTTATATCTTCAAACATATTTCGTCCCCGCTTCGGCAACCTGCAATCCCCTTCCCGTAAAGTCTTCAAACACCCGTTCACCGCCGGGCCAGGCGCCATAGCCGGAAGCGGTATTAAAATGCCCGGCACCGGGGACAAAATGTGTTTCACATCCCCATTGTGATGCCAGTATCTGCGCACGGGCTTCACTGAGGTGTTCATCATTATTGCTGTATATCAGCATCGCACGGTATTTCAGTAAACCGGACGGTAACGGGCTCTGCTGCCGGATCGGTGTTATCGCGGTTTCGGCATCAACATCCGCCGGTGCCACTAAAATCAGGGCGTTAACCCTGCTGCAGGAATACTGTGCAGCCCACTGGGCGGCGGTTACCGCTCCGCAACTGTGACCCAGCAAAACAATATCCCCTGCTGTGTGCGCAATTGCCTGATTCAGGCTGTCGATCCAGATTTCCCGTGACGGGTTATTCCAGTCCCCCTGCTGTACACGAAAAACATTGCGGTATTTTCTTTCCATAAAGGACTGCCAGTGTTCAGGCCCTGAATTCGTATAACCCGGAACGATGAGATAAGTCGTTTTCATTGATACCTGCTTCACTGACGTTGCTGAGGATGAATACTGATCCCGAATTTTCCGGACAGTAGTTGTGAAAGTTCTTCGTTATCCGTAATATCCGCAGAACAGGAAGACAAACCGTTCACTTCGGTAAAAACAGTATCCCGGATACTGATTCTGCCGTTTTCTGTCGGCAGGCTGGCCACTTTATGTATATTAAGCAGGCTTTCCGGTGAATGGAGCGTATAAAAATACGCCATGCTGATATCCGGCGGAAACGTTTCTGTATCATGGAAAGCGTAAATATCCTCCCAGTCAGCATTAAGCCTGCTGTTTTCTCTGACAGACACGACCCAGCCATATGCAGGATGACGGCTTACTTTTGATGATAAAAAATCATGCTCGTGAACATAACCATCCACCATACGCAGAGGTGCCCGCGGCCCTCTGGCACCGAAACCAACATCAAAAATCCACTCTTCCCCTGCAACCGAAATAATAAATAACTGATGTGTTGCCGGTGTCAGCAACGGGATCAGCACTCTGGCCAACCGTGTACGGTACACAAAACCGGTATAACTGAAAAAAGGTGCAAGTAATGCCGCAAACTCAAAGCAAATACCGCCGCGTTTATTAAATATTATGTTATCTGCAATTATTTTACTGAAAGATCCGGATGCCGCATTTTCATTCATACTGAAATTTTCAAACGGAACCGAATAAAAATGAGCATGATGAAACCGAAAAAGAGAATAGTTATCAGCCTTAATATTTTCGTTTATATTTAAACGTGTCAAATAAGATGAAATATCCTTCACGCCGAGCTCCTGAAATCAACCCGCCTGCCGGTTGATATGATGATTTTGCCTTTGTTCTTAAATAGTAAACACAAGATGCTATAAAACAAGATAAACTGAAGATGAAAATCATCAGAAAAATAATTTCACCTCTCTAATTAAATATAAAACACAGAAAAATTAACAGGATGGTATGAGTTATTTTTTTATTTAATTTTATATTAAAAAATAAAAAAGAATCTTTACGGAAATTATTTCCACCCAACCATTCACACAAAAAATACAATAATTCGCCGGGTAAGGTGCGAAAATGAAGCCGGATCGGCTACAATGCTACGATACACACCACTGACACCGGCGTAACCCCGGAGGGATTTATGGAAAATATAGTACCGGATAAATACTACGATATCGCTGATGAGTACGCGCTGGAATCGGAAGAGCCGGTTGAAGAGCAGGAATATGACGGACTGGCACACTATTTTCAGTTACTGATCACCTGTCTGACAAACAATGAAGAGATCAGTGAGGAAGCCCAGAAAAAGATGGCGGCTGAAGCCGGTATCGATAAACAGCGTATCGATGATATTGCTGAATTTCTCAACCGCTGGGGTAATGATTAAGTCACTATCAGCGCCGGATACAAAAAAACCGGGATAACTGCATTCCTGTTATCCCGGCCGGATGTTACTGACCGTTAAAAACGGTATTTCAGGCCTAACATACCCTGCGTATCCGAGTAGTGATCACTGTCGGCCTGCTGTGCCACGTTAAACCAGATGTCCGCATTGCGGGTCAGTTGTCCCTCAACCCCCACTTTAATTTCACCGATATTACGCGTGCCTGACTGACTGACGTGAGCACTGTCCATGGAGACACCCGCCATTTTACTGTTATTCAGCCAGTTAATTTCAGCAAACGGCCGGAAGTGACGATCATTGTCCTTATCCTGCAACGCCCGTCCCGGTCCATATACCCTTACCCCGAGGCGGGTCTGAATATTTCCTTCACCGGTCGCCGATACGCGGGTACCGCCCCGCTCTGTGTGGGTATCCATTTTCACACCCATATAGGTTACCTGCGCTTTCGGCTGGATATACCAGCGATTAATACTGCCTTCACTGCCCTGTGTTTCATTGATCAGGACACTGTACCCGGCTTCGGCAGAAAGTGTGATACCGTCAGAGTTATATTTTTCTTCTGCCAATCCCCGTCTTTCAACCCGGTTTTTAAACCAGTTATATTGTACCCAGCTGTCAACATACAGGCCGGTTTTATCCGCCTCATTAGCATAGTAAGTACCGTATATCCCGACGCTGTACCCGTCAGCATGTGAGGTTGATTCCGTACTTTTTACACTGTTTGCGGTTTTACCGCTGATACGGCCATATCCCGCCATCAGTCCGATATGGTAACGGTTAAGATCATTATCAGACCACTGTGCGATATCGCCGCCCAATTGTGCCACATACCGGTTTGTCCCGGTTCTTAACTGGCCGTTGCCGCTTTTCACCACTGAGTGCCCGGCCACATTCCGCAGCCACAGACTGGTGACTTTACGCTCACCGGTCAGCACATCGGTATATTGGGTTTCACCGGGGCGATCATGCAGGCGCACATTAAACAGGGTATTCGCCATTTGCAGGTTACTGATATACCCCCCGGCTTCCGGGCGGATAGCCGGATTGACCGGCGGCTTTATAATGGGTTTTTCCGGTTCAGGATCGGGATCAGGCTTTGGTTTCGGTTCCGGCCCGGGTTTTGGTTCTGGTTCTGGTTCCGGCTCAGGATCCGGTTTTGACGGGGTATATTCTGATGTCAGATACCAGTTTTTTTCATTACCGTTTTTACCGCGTCCCAGAGAATAATCATATGCTCCCGCAACAATCGGCCCGCTCTGAGTAAATATACCGTCAGAAATACCGTCAACCGTGATAACTTCAATACCGTTGAGTATGGTCAGCCCGCCCTGCCCGCCGATATTCACAAAACTGACCGTCGTGGTGCCGGCAGAATTACCTTTTATCCGCAGTTTATCCGTCAGTGAATTATCGTCATTCAATACGGTATTGAGGATTACGTGCCCGCCATTACCGGTATAGTCACCAGCCACGGTCAGTGTTTTCGGTACAAAGGCGTCCGGATCGGTCAGATCGTCCGGAGAGTTATAACGGAGTGTCGCACCGGTCAGTGCCAGGTTTGACAGCACAGAATCGGCGGTCATATTCCAGAGACTGTTTGTACCGGCAATATCCAGATTAATGGTACCGTTTGTGGTCGTATTCGGTGCGCCCGCCGCGTCATATTCCAGTGAATTGGTACTGCCGGTAAACCGGCTGTTATCCGCTATCTGCAGGTCAACACTCCCTTTTGTCTCCGCTTTCATATCACCGTCAACGGTGAATACACTGCGGATGCTGTCACCGGACAGGCGATCAGAAGAGGATATCCGTTGAACCCAGTTCGATAATACCGCCTTTGTTGGCATAAACCGCATGGGCTGACCCGCCGTTTGCCACAATGGTGCTGTTGTCGCCGATCACCACACGGGCATCCCCGGTTGCCGCAGAGTTGGTGTTCCCGGCATAAACGGCATAACCGGTGCCGAATTCACGCCCGAATATTTCCAGATTGCTGCCGGCTTCGTGAGAAATAATGATCGCATTTTTTCCGAGTGTGATCCGGTTTTCGCTTGTGCCGGTGGTTGATGAATTAGCACGCACCCCCATCCCGAATGCATCAATACAGGCATCGTCACCCACAGTAATCACTGTGCCGTTACTTTCCTTACCGGCGTTCAGACCATCTGCGGAAGATCCGGTGGTTTTAATGGTTAATTTATCAATATTGATTTTACTGGCACCGTTTTTTGTCACAATACCGTCAGCTTTGGCGCCGCTGGTTGCAATATTCAGTTCATTGAAATTATAGGTGCTGCTGTTCCCGTAAACGGCCCAGCCCTGCAGCGGTGACACAGAGGCGTCCGGTGTCGTGTTGATGGTCACACTCGCGTAATCGGATAACGGGGTTCCGCCGTGCTCACCGGTACTGTAATAATAGATGGTTGAGGTACAGGTCAGGTGTTTTTTTCCGTCACCATCTGTCACCGATGTACAGGGATCCGCCATACCGGGAAATGAATATAATCCCGTTCCCAGTATAACCGATAGCGGTAATGCAAAATCTTTTACAGATTTATATTTTTTCATAAGGGAAAACCTCCCGGCGTAAAAATAAAAGCAGGATACAAATGCAGAAATTAATTAAAGGCATCCCCGCCGACTTTATTAAAATAAAAAAGTCAGCGTAGTAATATTATTATCAGTAATAACTAAGGTTATATTTATGAGTAACACTACGTGTATTTATATATTATTACAACCACGATGATAGATAAGGTAATTTTATGATTGCTGTGTTAATAAATTGTTTCCATTATTTTTGCCTGATATTTCAATGAATTAATATGAAAGATGTAAGCAGATATTACTTGGTAACAAAAAACCCGGAATGTTTGTTCTTTATTTATCTACAATTGGATTAACAATAGAATAAAATACTAAAATATTGCGTTTTACATAAAATTTAATGCGTTGAAATCAAAACAAACACCATTTTGTTACAAACGTTATTTTTATAACATATTTGCACCAAAAACTTAACTCACATTCAATGTCACTGGAATGACACCCCTGAGAAGATAAAAACAACATAACCATCTGTAAAATAAGAAGTAGTAAGATATTGTTTTATTGTCATGACAGCGAATCCGACTGAAAACACGCTTTACCGCAGATAAAATAATGCCCTTTTTTACCTCTTCTTGCTTAATAAGTCTTACCTGACGATACACAGAAAAGATCGAATAAAAAATTTCAACAAAAAAAATCATGTAAAACATGAGATATTCTTTATATTTTGCGCTGCATCAAATAAAAGTGATTAAATTACGCATCCATTTTGTAAATTCATGAAAATAATAAAACATACCAATATTATATTTGCATCAAAAAATAACATGTGTTATTTAATTTTAATCATCAGATACAAACTTCCTTTTTTTTAAAAAACACCAGACATGTTAATAAGACTAAAAAACACAACCGATAATTATTTGCCGGTAATAACAACCATTCCTGCTATGACAGATTTAATCTACGGAGATAAATGGTGCAGAAATATCAATGCATAGATTCAGATTTACTCAATAAAAATATCGGGGAGGTACTGTACAGATTTCGTAAGCTGAAAAAAATAAGCGGTGAGAAATTAGGTTTTACACTTGAAATCAGTCAGCAGCAGGTCTCCCGCTATGAGCTGGGTAAAGGAAATCTGACGGTCAGTCTGCTGTTCAGGGTACTCACTGCACTGGATATTTCACTGATCGTTTTTCTCAACGAACTCAGAAAACAATATGATTCCGCTGATGTCGTTCATACCTTGCTGGATATAGATAATGTATTGTTTTTAAATAAAAACTTAAATAAATCTGATTTTATATTGTAAAAATAATCCCGCCTTCCAGCCCCGGCCATGCCACTGTCACCGGGGCCATCATCCCTCTCAATAAATAGCCTGACGCTGTTATTTTTTAGGGAATACTTCCCTGAAAAATAAAAAGATACTGCTCCCCTGCGCAACAGATTGCACAGAACACATATACCTGCAATAAACACAGAGGAAAAATAATGAATCAGGATCTCAACACACAGGATATGTCTGTACCGGCAACCGGTATTGACCCGGTAGTACAGGTCATGGGCGGCAACAGTGATATCGCTCTGGATTTGGTGGTGATTATTGATACCAGCGGCTCAATGTCAGATGAATCAGCCGATCTGAGTCGTGAAATAGACGCGGCGATAGAGAAAGCGGCTGCCCGCTGCCCGTCTCAGCTGCGGGCAACGTTCCTGGGTATTCAGGGCACCTGGACCGGCACAAAGTTTGATCAGACCGTGAGTGATTATCTGGTTGGCAAAGGTGCACATGAGGGGAATTTACAGGCCAGAAAGCCGTTTACGGAGGCCGATGGCCGTGACCATGCCGGGAATAAGGAGGATTTATGCCGTGCGGTTATTGATACCAGTAAATATTTTGACTGGCGCCCCGGTGCCCGCCGTGCCATTTTTGTGCTGGGTGATGAAGGGATGGAAGGCGGCGGCGGAACACTGACCAATGCTGCGGTCGCGAAAAACAGCGAGGCGATTGGTGTCGCGCAGCTTCACGGTGTCAAAGTGTATACCTATCAGGGAACCCCGGATGATCGTCCGGAAAATCTTGACCGCTTCCCGTCGATTGCGGAAAGAGACAAAGTGACAAAGGAATATCAGCGGCTGGCAGAGCAGACCGGCGGGCGCTCATATATCTACACCACCGGTATCGCGAACTTCCTGCTGGTATTACAGGAAATTCTCTGTGACAGTCTGACGCCGCCGGTGATTCCGGATAACGGTCATTCACATGCAGACTGCCGCGACGTGTGCGAACAACTTTCTTCAATTATTTCCACCGTCAATAAGCTGGCGGATATTATCAATAAAGCCATTGATGCCTGTTGCGGCCCTGATGTTCATCATCACAAAGAGACTCCCGCCAGGTGCAGTTGCTCCGATAAAGTATAAATCGTAAATAATGAGTAAAAGCGCCCTGTTAATATCACGGCGCTTTTTTATTTTTATCAGACAGATACCGGTTTTCGCCGGTGAGAAGACGGGAATGGCGGCAGCACCGCATTTTTCAGTGCCAGCGATGCCGGATGGCGCAGTTGTTCAATACATCCCTGCGGTGAGGTCTCCGCAATTTTCCCCTCGTCCATGACCACTACCCGCGCGGCAAACCGGCTGACCAGCCGCAAATCATGCGTGACAAACAGATAGGCGATTCCCTGCGTTTTCTGTAACTGCCCGAGCAGTGTCAGCAGCGATGCCTGCAGATGAATATCCAGGTTTGATACCGCTTCATCCAGAATGATCAGACGCGGATCCGGGGCCAGCGCCCGCGCAATACAGATACGCTGCAACTGACCGCCGCTGATCTGAGACGGCAGTTTACCGAGCACCGACAGCGGCAGCTCCACCATATCCAGCAGTTCCGCAGTCCGGGCTTTGCGCTGTTTTTCATCCAGTGAGGTCAGCAGCTTCAGCGGTTCGGCAATGATCTGTTCCAGGGTAAAACGCGGATCAACCGCACCGGGCGGATCCTGAAAAACCATCTGGATCTCCGAACGGAACTGCTGCCGCTGTTTTTTGTCCAGCTTACGCACCGGGATTCCGCGGTAAAAAACATCGCCTTTTTCCGGATATTCCAGCCCGCAGATCTGACGCGCCAGGGTGCTTTTTCCGCAGCCGCTGCGCCCGAGCAGCGCAACGGTTTCCCCCTCATTCAGGGTCAGGGAAATGTCATCGAGAATACAGCGCGGCTTTCCCGCTCCCATCAGTGAATGGCTTTGGTAGCTTTTACTCAGGTGTTCAACAGAAATCAGTGTCATGCGGAAAGCTCCAGACCATACAGTGAAAGGTGTGCAGAAATAAGATTGCGGGTCACCGGTGAGCGCGGCCGGGAAAAAATATCCTCCACCGGGCCGGCTTCAATAATATTCCCGTCTGACAACACCGCCACCTGATCGGCAAGACGCGCCACCACGCCCATATCATGGGTGATCAGCAGAAGCCCGGTCTGCCGGTCAGTCACAACATGTTCCAGCAAATCAAGGATTTTCATCTGCACCACCAGATCCAGATCAGTGGTCGGCTCATCGGCAAACAGAAACGGTGCATCGCTGAGGATCGCAATCGCGATCATCATCCGCTGCAACATGCCGCCGCTCATCTCAAACGGATAGAGCTTCAGGATATGTTCACTGTCCCCCAGTTCCACTTCCGCCAGCACATCACGGATGCGTTTATCAATGCTATGCAGCGGTTGCCGGGTGGCTTTCAGGGTTTCAGTAATATGCTGATGCATGGTCCGCACCGGGTTAAATGCACTGCGCGGGTTCTGCATAATCGATGCCACTTCCCTGCCGCGCAGGGCCTGTCCGGTGACCGGCTGCCCGTCCAGCAGAATAGTGCCCTGTGTTTTCTGCACGCCCGGCGGCAGCACATCCAGCAGCGCAGAACAGGTCATGGATTTACCGGAGCCGCTCGCGCCGACCAGCGCCAGCACTTCGCCGCGCCGCAATGAAAATGACAGATCAGAAAGCAGGAAATGGGCATGGTTGTTATGCAGATACCCTGCCGACAGATTGCTGACCTCCAGTACAGAATGATTTAATGACATGTCCCGGCCCTCAGTGTCGGATCCAGACGATCACGCAGTGCATCCCCGAGGATGTTAAACGCCATCACACTGAAAAATAAAATCAAACCCGGCCAGAAAATCAGCATCGGTGATGTCCAGACAAACTGGCGGGCATCACTGATCATCACGCCCCATTCTGCGGTGGGAGCCGCCACGCCCAGCCCGAGGAATGACAGCCCGGAGACATGCAGCATCATATGACCGATATCCAGGGTCGCCAGCACGATCAGCTGGGAAATGGTGGCCGGAAACAGATGCCGGAGAAAGATCCGCACATTCCCGGCGCCGCTCAGACGTGCGGCCAGCAGAAATTCCCGGTGACGCAGCGAGAGGATGATCCCGCGGACAATCCGCGCATACCATGCCCAGTGTGACAGTGCGATCGCGATAATCACGTTTGTCAGCCCGGTACCGAGGATGCCGATTAAAAACAGTGCCAGCACCAGTGTCGGGAACGTCAGAAATACATCCGTAAACCGCATGATAATCTGATCCGTCCGCCCGCCGGTAAACCCGGCAATACCGCCGATCACCAGCCCGAGCGTCATAATAATCACCAGCGTGATTGCTACGGTTCCGAGAGAAATCCGCGCCCCGGCAATCAGGCGGGAAAAAATATCACGCCCGAGATGATCGGTACCGAGCCAGTACTGACTGTCCGGTTCCTGAAGCCGGTTGGATAACTCCACCAGATCCGGGTCATGCGGGGAGATCCACGGCCCGGCAATCATAGCCAGTACCAGCAGCGCCACCACAGCCAGCGCAAACCACAGCAGAAGATTGCGGCTGAGTGTCCGCCAGGCGGACGGGGCTTTCAGTATCATATCGCTCATTCGATACCCTCCGCAGAGAGACGGATGCGGGGATCCGCAATCGCATAAATAATGTCCACAATCAGGTTACAGAGGACAAAAATCACCACCATCAGCAGGGTAAAGCACTGAATCACCGGATAGTCCCGGTTCATAATGGCAGAGACCGCATAGCGCCCCACACCCGGCCAGCTGAAAATACTCTCGATAATCAGCGCGCCGCCGAGCAGTTCCCCGATATGCATGCCGATAGCCGTGATCACCGGCAGCCAGGCGTTGCGCAGAATATGCGAGCGCTCCACCGTTATTTCGGATAACCCGCGCAGCCGCGCATAACGGACATGGCGCTGCCCGGCGACCTCGAGCATGCTTGCCCGCAGTAATCGTGCATTAATTGCCAGTGACATCAGCGAGATAGCAATCACCGGCATCACCAGATGTTTTGCTTCCCCTTTGCCCATCGGCGGCAGCCAGCCGAGGTGAATGGAAAACAGCAGGATCAGCAGGAACCCCAGCCAGAAATTCGGCATGGAAACCCCGATAAACGCAATCACCCGCACCAGCTGATCCGGCCATTTTTCGCGGTAACGTGCTGCCAGCATCCCCATCGGCACAGACAGAATAATGGTCAGCGCCAGTGCCAGCCCCGCCAGTTGCAGCGTGGCGGGCAGAAAATAGAGCAGATCCGGCAGCACCGGTTTCTGTGTGGCATAAGAGATACCAAAATCCAGATGCAGCGCGTCAGACAGCCAGTGAAAGTACTGGGTCATGACCGGCTTATCGAGACCAAGAAGCTCGCGGGCACTTTCCACTGCCTGCGGGGTCGGCGGAATTTTGGATAACCGCAGATAATCCAGCGCGGGGTCAGACGGCCCCAGGCGCAGGATCAGGAAGATAAACAGCGAGGTGCCGAACAGCATCGGGATCAGCAGCAGCACCCGCCGGAAAATAAATCGCATCATAATCGCAGACCTGTTACTTCGCAGCCGGTGTCAGCTGGTCAAACGGGATCTCATTCGACATTGCGCTGAACGGCACATCGCCGATTTCCGGTTTTGCCACCGCAATGGCGGTGATGTAAGTCAGCGGCAGATAAACCGCTTCTTCGTGCAGACGGGTCAGGATGTCGTGATACAGTGCGCGGCGCTGTTTTTCATCCGTGGTGGTCAGCACCTGAGTGATTTTGGCATCGATCTCTGCTTTATCCGCCAGTCCCTGCTGTGCCTGGTAATCGGCATGGGACGGAATACGCATGGAACTGACAAACGCGTGCGGGTCAAACGGCGCACCCCAGGTACCGTTGAAAATCATCCCGAAACGACCATCTTTCTGGCGCGAGTAGATACTGCTTTCCTCTTCCCCGACCAGCTTCACATCAATCCCGGCGCGGCGCAGATCGGCCTGAACCACTTCAGAAATCGACTTCGCCACCGCATCGGTACCGACAAAATTCAGCTCCACCACCAGCGGCTCGCCATCTTTTTCACGGATACCGTTTTCGGTTTTCGCTTTCCAGCCGGCATTTTCCAGCAGGGATTTCGCTTCCTCAACGTTATAGGCATACGGAGTTAAACCCGCGTCTGCATACGGTACATTTTCTGAGAAAAGGGTGTCCGCTTTTAATTGCGTGCCATACAGTACCTTTTCAATCATTTTATCTTTATCAACCGCGTGATTAATGGCTTTACGCACGGCTAAATCACGGGTCGGGCCGGTTTTGGTATTGATAGCCAGTACCAGTGATTCCAGTGGCGCTGAGAGTTTGGTGGTATAGCCCGGCATATTTTTAAAGCGCTGATAGGTGTCCGGATAAATAATGCCGTCCGTGCCATATAATAAATCCACCTCACCGGCTTCAAATGCCACGGCACGGGTATTCGGATCCGGAATCACTTTAAACGTGACGGATTCATACACCGGCTTTTTACCCCAGTACAATTCGTTGCGGATAAATTCATCTTTCTCGCTCAGACGGGATTCCGTTAATACCCACGGGCCGGTACCAATCGGTTTAATAATACCGTCTTTGGTGCCGCCGTCTTTAAACTGTGACGGCGCAATAAAGCGGAACGGACGCGGCAACGCCAGCTCCTGTAAAATAGGATAGTAAGCATCTTTCAGGGTAATTTTTAACTGATTCGGGGCGACATCCTCAACCGCCGTAATCTGATTGGCCAGTTCAAGCCAGGCGTGGCGTTCACGGTTTGCCAGAATGGCATCAAAGTTTGCTTTAGCCGCAGCGGCATCAAATATCTCACCGTTAGAGAATTTCACATCATCACGCAATGTAAAAATATAGGTTTTGCCGTCATCCGATACCGTCCATGATTCCGCCAGCCAGGGCTTTACGGTTCCGTCATTCATATAACGGACCAGCGGCTCATACACCATGGTTTGTCCGGCCATCTGATTCGGCGCGTACTGATGCGGATTCAGCGGCCCCACATTCACCGGCCAGGCAAAATTTAAATGGGGATCGGCAAACGCGGTATTTAGCGACCCGGCCACAAGCGCCGCAGACAATAATAAAGAACGGACAACGTTACGCATATTTCACTCCTGATGTACCACAGACAAATAAATAAAAAAGTCAGAAACCGGTTATTAAAATAATGCAGTTTCAATATATAAGAGTCTGTTGCGTAATTATGTACTCCCCCTGAGTACTTATTCTGAAAAAAAAGATAAACTCCGGTTATTTTCAGTACTGACGGGTTTTTCAGGAAACCGGAGGCTGTTATTGCGTGAGTTACCTGTTTATTGTCCGCAGATCGGAAAAAGTGATAACCACACGCTTTATCCGGTAAAAGCTGCAAAAAAGTGCCAATCCCGCTATACTGGCGGCCGCACTGAAGACAGTGCACCTGAACACGGGCAAATATCACCTCATCGTGTGACGATTTGCTGCTCCCCATTGTGAAAATCTGAGAGTCTCATTATGTCATTACCTTCATGTCCGAAATGTAATTCTGAATACACCTATGAAGATGGTGCAATGTATGTGTGCCCTGAATGTGCCCACGAGTGGAATGATGCCGAACCGGCAGCAGAAAGTGATGAGCTGATTGTCAAAGATGCCAACGGTAATTTACTGGCGGACGGTGATGCCGTGACAGTCATTAAAGATCTGAAAGTCAAAGGCAGCTCATCCATGCTGAAAATCGGCACAAAAGTCAAAGGTATCCGTTTAGTGGAAGGTGACCACAATATCGATTGTAAAATCGACGGCTTTGGCCAGATGAAACTGAAATCCGAGTTTGTGAAAAAGAACTGATTGCCTGATATAAGATTGCTGACAAAATCCCGGCCTGTTTTTTCCCGGACTTTGCCAACAATCTGAGGCTCCGCCATACCGGCGGAGCCGCTTTTATTTTTCTGTTCTGTTTAAATACACGCAATCGCTGATAATAATCAGATAGATTATTTATTGCTTTAT
>JAEMTY010000532.1:0-14755 GCA_020423425.1 Chrysopa pallens | reverse complement strand
TACAGTATCAAGAAGACAAGGGACATATACCTACTTAAATAAAGTAAAAAATATAATAACAAAATCTTATTTTAAAAATAATATTCACTTTGGTTGGGTTTGGTTGGGTTGGGTTGGGTTGGGTTGGGTTGGGTTGGGTTGGGTTGGGTTGGGTTGGGTTTAAAATGTAAAAAAAATTAAATTTACTTGTCAGTCGAGCCAAGTACGCTAAACTCTCAGCCAATCCAATGACTATTAATTTTAAACAAATATATTATTACATTATAAAAAATTATACAATTATAATAACAAAATCTTATTTTAAAAATAATATTCACTTTGGTTTGGTTGGGTTGGGTTGGGTTGAGTTGGGTTGGGTTGGGTGTGGTTGGGTTGGAGTGGGTTGGTGTGGGTTGGGTTGTGATGGGTTGGGTTGGGTTGGGTTGGGTTGGGTTGGGTTGGGTTGGGTTGGGTTGGGTTGGGTTGGGTTGAGCAAAGGATGTTCAAGCGATTCCTTCCCATTTCAAGTATTTTTCGAACATATTTTTAATGCAAAACATCGTAAATATAATGATATTTAAGATGTTCGGATGCTCTAAATAAACATAAATTTATATGTGTAGGTCCTTTGGTTACATGGCTTAAAAAAATATACTGTTAAAAAAAAAAATGTTTTATTTATATTAATCACAATCTGGCTTAAAAAAATTCAATACGGCTTCTTGAATCCAAACACAATTACAATGCGGGGAATATGTATTATTTATCTGAATAAATTTGAAGAGTTAGTTAATTGACCAAGAATCAAACTCTTAATGCATAATATTTTTACGTTTTTAACTGTTGGAAAACACAAGAATCGATAACAAGGTTTCGCGGCTTTACAAATCTATTATCATGTAGCCGTGCATTTGGTAAAAATTTCAATATAAATAAATTGAAACAATGAACAAATATCGCGGAAATTCATTTTAAAAACCAAAGAAATGATTTTGTTTCAAAACTTTTCGCAGTTAAAAATAACAACCACAAATTTATTTAGATTAAGAAAAAAAATCATACAAAATTAGTTGTTGTATACTATATAAATATAAAACATTGTATGTTAATTTTGTTGTGTATTAATCTCTTGAGATTTTTTAGGCTTTGCGTACAGTATCAAGAAGACAAGGGACATATACCTACTTAAATAAAGTAAAAAATATAATAACAAAATCTTATTTTAAAAATAATATTCACTTTGGTTGGGTTTGGTTGGGTTGGGTTGGGTTGAGTTGGGTTGGGTTGGGTTGGGTTGGGTTGGGTTTAAAATGTAAAAAAATTAAATTTACTTGTCAGTCGAGCCAAGTACGCTAAACTCTCAGCCAATCCAATGACTATTAATTTTAAACAAATATATTATTACATTATAAAAAATTATACAATTATAATAACAATATCTTATTTTAAAAATAATATTCACTTTGATTGGGTTGGGTTGGGTTGGGTTGAGTTGGGTTGGGTTGGGTTGGGTTGGGTTGGGTTGGGTTGGGTTGGGTTGGGTTGTGTTGGGTTGGGTTGGGTTGGGTTGGGTTGGGTTGGGTTGGGTTTGGTTGAGTTGGGTTTGTTGGGTTTTTTCGGGTTGTTGGGTTGGGTGGGTTTTGGGTTGGGTTAATATTTTGGGTTGGGTTGGTTTTGGGTTTAAAAAATGTTAAAAAAAATTAAATTTATTTATCACAATTGCTAAACTCTCAGCCAATCCAATGACTATTAATTTTAAACAAATATTTTATTACATTATAAAAAATTATACAATTATAATAACAAAATCTTATTTTAAAAATAATATTCACTTTGGTTAGGTTGGGTTGGGTTGGGTTGAGTTGGGTTGGTTTGGGTTTAAAATGTAAAAAAAATTAAATTTACTTGTCAGTCGAGCCAAGTACGCTAAACTCTCAGCCAATCCAATGACTATTAATTTTAAACAAATATATTATTACATTATAAAAAATTATACAATTATAATAACAAAATCTTATTTTAAAAATAATATTCACTTTGGTTGGGTTGGGTTGGGTTGGGTTGAGTTGGGTTGGGTTGGGTGTGGTTGGGTTGGAGTGGGTTGGGTTGGGTTGGGTTGGGTTGGGTTGGGTTGGGTTGGGTTGGGTTGGGTTGGGTTTGGTTGGGTTGGGTTGGGTTGGGTTGGGTTGAGCCATGGATGTTCAAGCGATTCCTTCCCATTTCAAGTATTTTTCGAACATATTTTTAATGCAAAACATCCTAAATATAATGATATTTAAGATGTTCGGATGCTCTAAATAAACATAAATTTATATGTGTAGGTCCTTTGGTTACATGGCTTAAAAAAATATACTGTTAAAAAAAAATGTTTTATTTATATTAATCACAATCTGGCTTAAAAAAATTCAATACGGCTTCTTGAATCCAAACACAATTACAATGCGGGGAATATGTATTATTTATCTGAATAAATTTGAAGAGTTAGTTAATTGACCAAGAATCAAACTCTTAATGCATAATATTTTTACGTTTTTAACTGTTGGAAAACACAATAATCGATAACAAAGTTTCGCGGCTTTACAAATCTATTATCATGTAGCCGTGCATTTGGTAAAAATTTCAATATAAATAAATTGAAACAATGAACAAATATCGCGGAAATTCATTTTAAAAACCAAAGAAATGATTTTGTTTCAAAACTTTTCGCAGTTAAAAATAACAACCACAAATTTATTTAGATTAAGAAAAAAAATCATACAAAATTAGTTGTTGTATACTATATGAATATAAAACATTGTATGTTAATTTTGTTGTGTATTAATCTCTTGAGATTTTTTTGGCTTTGCGTACAGTATCAAGAAGACAAGGGACATATACCTACTTAAATAAAGTAAAAAATATAATAACAAAATCTTATTTTAAAAATAATATTCACTTTGGTTGGGTTTGGTTGGGTTGGGTTGGGTTGAGTTGAGTTGGGTTGGGTTGGGTTGGGTTGGGTTGGGTTGGGTTTAAAATGTAAAAAAAATTAAATTTACTTGTCAGTCGAGCCAAGTACGCTAAACTCTCAGCCAATCCAATGACTATTAATTTTAAACAAATATATTATTACATTATAAAAAATTATACAATTATAATAACAATATCTTATTTTAAAAATAATATTCACTTTGATTGGGTTGGGTTGGGTTGGGTTGGGTTGGGTTGGGTTGGAGTGAGTTGGGTTGGGTTGGGTTGGGTTGGGTTGGGTTGGGTTGGGTTGGGTTGGGTTGGGTTGGGTTGGGTTGGGTTGGGTTGGGTTGAGCCAAGGATGTTCAAGCGATTCCTTCCCATTTCAAGTATTTTTCGAACATATTTTTAATGCAAAACATCCTAAATATAATGATATTTAAGATGTTCGGGTGCTCTAAATAAACATAAATTTATATGTGTGGTTCCTTTGGTTACATGGCTTAAAAAAATATACTGTTAAAAAAAAATGCTTTATTTATATTAATCACAATCTAGCTTACAAAAATTCAATACGGCTTCTTGAATCCAAACACAATTACAATGCGGGCAATATGTATTATTTATCTGAATAAATTTGAAGAGTTAGTTAATTGACCAAGAATCAAACTCTTAATGCATAATATTTTTACGTTTTTAACTGTTGGAAAACACAATAATCGATAACAAAGTTTCGCGGCTTTACAAATCTATTATCACGTAGCCGTGCATTGGGTAAAAATTTCAATATAAATAAATTGAAACAATGAACAAATATCGCGGAAATTCATTTTAAAAACCAAAGAAATGATTTTGTGTCAAAACTTTTTGCAGTTAAAAATAACAACCACAAATTTATTTAGATTAAGAAAAAAAATCATACAAAATTAGTTGTTGTATACTATATGAATATAAAACATTGTATGTTAATTTTGTTGTGTATTAATCTCTTGAGATTTTTTTGGCTTTGCGTACAGTATCAAGAAGACAAGGGACATATACCTACTTAAATAAAGTAAAAAATATAATAACAAAATCTTATTTTAAAAATAATATTCACTTTGGTTGGGTTTGGTTGGGTTGGGTTGGGTTGGGTTGGGTTGGGTTGGGTTGGGTTGGGTTGGGTTGGGTTGGGTTGGGTTGGGTTGGGTTGGGTTGGGTTGGGTTGGGTTGGTTTGGGTTTAAAATGTAAAAAAAATTAAATTTACTTGTCAGTCGAGCCAAGTACGCTAAACTCTCAGCCAATCCAATGACTATTAATTTTAAACAAATATATTATTAGATTATAAAAAATTATACATTTATAATAACAAAATCTTATTTTAAAAATAATATTCACTTTGGTTGGGTTTAGTTGGGTTGGGTTGGGTTGGGTTGTGTTGTGTTGGGTTTGGTTGGGTTGGGTTTAAAATGTAAAAAAAATTAAATTTACTTGTCAGTCGAGCCAAGTACGCTAAACTCTCAGCCAATCCAATGACTATTAATTTTAAACAAATATATTATTACATTATAAAAAATTATACAATTATAATAACAAAATCTTATTTTAAAAATAATATTCACTTTGGTTGGGTTGGGTTGGGTTGGGTTGAGTTGGGTTGGGTTGGGTTGGGTTGGGTTGGGTTGGGTTGGGTTGGGTTGGGTTGGGTTGGGTTGGGTTGGGTTGGGTTGGGTTGGGTTGGGTTGAGCCAAGGATGTTCAAGCGATTCCTTCCCATTTCAAGTATTTTTCGAACATATTTTTAATGCAAAACATCCTAAATATAATGATATTTAAGATGTTCGGGTGCTCTAAATAAACATAAATTTATATGTGTGGTTCCTTTGGTTACATGGCTTAAAAAAATATACTGTTAAAAAAAAAAAAAATGTTTTATTTATATTAATCACAATCAGGCTTAAAAAAATTCAATACGGCTTCTTGAATCCAAACACAATTACAATGCGGGCAATATGTATTATTTATCTGAATAAATTTGAAGAGTTAGTTAATTGACCAAGAATCAAACTCTTAATGCATAATATTTTTACGTTTTTAACTGTTGGAAAACACAATAATCGATAACAAAGTTTCGCGGCTTTACAAATCTATTATCACGTAGCCGTGCATTGGGTAAAAATTTCAATATAAATAAATTGAAACAATGAACAAATATCGCGGAAATTCATTTTAAAAACCAAAGAAATGATTTTGTTTCAAAACTTTTCGCAGTTAAAAATAACAACCACAAATTTATTTAGATTAAGAAAAAAAATCATACAAAATTAGTTGTTGTATACTATATGAATATAAAACATTGTATGTTAATTTTGTTGTGTATTAATCTCTTGAGATTTTTTTGGCTTTGCGTACAGTATCAAGAAGACAAGGGACATATACCTACTTAAATAAAGTAAAAAATATAATAACAAAATCTTATTTTAAAAATAATATTCACTTTGGTTGGGTTTGGTTGGGTTGGGTTGGGTTGGGTTGGGTTGGGTTGGGTTGGGTTGGGTTGGGTTGGGTTGGGTTTAAAATGTAAAAAAAATTAAATTTACTTGTCAGTCGAGCCAAGTACGCTAAACTCTCAGCCAATCCAATGACTATTAATTTTAAACAAATATATTATTACATTATAAAAAATTATACAATTATAATAACAAAATCTTATTTTAAAAATAATATTCACTTTGGTTGGGTTGGGTTGGGTTGGGTTGAGTTGGGTTGGGTTGGGTTGGGTTGGGTTGGGTTGGGTTGGGTTGGGTTGGGTTGGGTTGGGTTGGGTTGGGTTGGGTTGGGTTGGGTTGGGTTGGGTTGGGTTGGGTTGGGTTGGGTTGGGTTGGGTTGGGTTGGGTTGAGCCAAGGATGTTCAAGCGATTCCTTCCCATTTCAAGTATTTTTCGAACATATTTTTAATGCAAAACATCCTAAATATAATGATATTTAAGATGTTCGGGTGCTCTAAATAAACATAAATTTATATGTGTGGTTCCTTTGGTTACATGGCTTAAAAAAATATACTGTTAAAAAAAAAAAAATGTTTTATTTATATTAATCACAATCTGGCTTAAAAAAATTCAATACGGCTTCTTGAATCCAAACACAATTACAATGCGGGGAATATGTATTATTTATCTGAATAAATTTGAAGAGTTAGTTAATTGACCAAGAATCAAACTCTTAATGCATAATATTTTTACGTTTTTAACTGTTGGAAAACACAATAATCGATAACAAAGTTTCGCGGATTTACAAATCTATTATCACGTAGCCGTGCATTTGGTAAAAATTTCAATATAAATAAATTGAAACAATGAACAAATATCGCGGAAATTCATTTTAAAAACCAAAGAAATGATTTTGTTTCAAAACTTTTCGCAGTTAAAAATAACAACCACAAATTTATTTAGATTAAGAAAAAAAATCATACAAAATTAGTTGTTGTATACTATATAAATATAAAACATTGTATGTTAATTTTGTTGTGTATTAATCTCTTGAGATTTTTTAGGCTTTGCGTACAGTATCAAGAAGACAAGGGACATATACCTACTTAAATAAAGTAAAAAATATAATAACAAAATCTTATTTTAAAAATAATATTCACTTTGGTTGGGTTTGGTTGGGTTGGGTTGGGTTGAGTTGGGTTGGGTTGGGTTGGGTTGGGTTGGGTTGGGTTGGGTTGGTTTGGGTTTAAAATGTAAAAAAAATTAAATTTACTTGTCAGTCGAGCCAAGTACGCTAAACTCTCAGCCAATCCAATGACTATTAATTTTAAACAAATATATTATTACATTATAAAAAATTATACAATTATAATAACAATATCTTATTTTAAAAATAATATTCACTTTGATTGGGTTGGGTTGGGTTGGGTTGAGTTGGGTTGGGTTGGGTTGGGTTGGGTTGGGTTGGGTTGGGTTGGGTTGGGTTGGGTTGGGTTGGGTTGGGTTGGGTTGGGTTGGGTTGGGTTGGGTTGGGTTGGGTTGGGTTGGGTTGGGTTGAGCCAAGGATGTTCAAGCGATTCCTTCCCATTTCAAGTATTTTTCGAACATATTTTTAATGCAAAACATCCTAAATATAATGATATTTAAGATGTTCGGGTGCTCTAAATAAACATAAATTTATATGTGTGGTTCTTTTGGTTACATGGCTTAAAAAAATATACTGTTAAAAAAAAAAAATGTTTTATTTATATTAATCACAATCAGGCTTAAAAAAATTCAATACGGCTTCTTGAATCCAAACACAATTACAATGCGGGCAATATGTTTTATTTATCTGAATAAATTTGAAGAGTTAGTTAATTGACCAAGAATCAAACTCTTAATGCATAATATTTTTACGTTTTTAACTGTTGGAAAACACAATAATCGATAACAAGGTTTCGCGGCTTTACAAATCTATTATGATGTAGCCGTGCATTTGGTAAAAATTTCAATATAAATAAATTGAAACAATGAACAAATATCGCGGAAATTCATTTTAAAAACCAAAGAAATGATTTTGTTTCAAAACTTTTCGCAGTTAAAAATAACAACCACAAATTTATTTAGATTAAGAAAAAAAATCATACAAAATTAGTTGTTGTATACTATACAAATATAAAACATTGTATGTTAATTTTGTTGTGTATTAATCTCTTGAGATTTTTTAGGCTTTGCGTACAGTATCAAGAAGACAAGGGACATATACCTACTTAAATAAAGTAAAAAATATAATAACAAAATCTTATTTTAAAAATAATATTCACTTTGGTTGGGTTTGGTTGGGTTGGGTTGGGTTGAGTTGGGTTGGGTTGGGTTGGGTTGGGTTGGGTTGGGTTGGGTTGGGTTTAAAATGTAAAAAAAATTAAATTTACTTGTCAGTCGAGCCAAGTACGCTAAACTCTCAGCCAATCCAATGACTATTAATTTTAAACAAATATATTATTACATTATAAAAAATTATACAATTATAATAACAATATCTTATTTTAAAAATAATATTCACTTTGATTGGGTTGGGTTGGGTTGGGTTGGGTTGGGTTGGGTTGGGTTGGGTTGGGTTGGGTTGGGTTGGGTTGGGTTGTGTTGGGTTGGGTTGGGTTGGGTTGGGTTGGGTTGGGTTGGGTTGGGTTGGGTTGGGTTGGGTTGGGTTGGGTTGGGTTGGGTTGAGCCAAGGATGTTCAAGCGATTCCTTCCCATTTCAAGTATTTTTCGAACATATTTTTAATGCAAAACATCCTAAATATAATGATATTTAAGATGTTCGGGTGCTCTAAATAAACATAAATTTATATGTGTGGTTCCTTTGGTTACATGGCTTAAAAAAATATACTGTTAAAAAAAAAAAAATGTTTTATTTATATTAATCACAATCAGGCTTAAAAAAATTCAATACGGCTTCTTGAATCCAAACACAATTACAATGCGGGCAATATGTTTTATTTATCTGAATAAATTTGAAGAGTTAGTTAATTGACCAAGAATCAAACTCTTAATGCATAATATTTTTACGTTTTTAACTGTTGGAAAACACAATAATCGATAACAAAGTTTCGCGGATTTACAAATCTATTATCACGTAGCCGTGCATTGGGTAAAAATTTCAATATAAATAAATTGAAACAATGAACAAATATCGCGGAAATTCATTTTAAAAACCAAAGAAATGATTTTGTGTCAAAACTTTTCGAAATTAAAAATAACAACCACAAATTTATTAAGATTAAGAAAAAAATCATACAAAATTAGTTGTTGTATACTATATGAATATAAAACATTGTATGTTAATTTTGTTGTGTATTAATCTCTTGAGATTTTTTAGGCTTTGCGTACAGTATCAAGAAGACAAGGGACATATACCTACTTAAATAAAGTAAAAAATATAATAACAAAATCTTATTTTAAAAATAATATTCACTTTGGTTGGGTTTGGTTGGGTTGGGTTGGGTTGAGTTGGGTTGGGTTGGGTTGGGTTGGTTTGGGTTTAAAATGTAAAAAAAATTAAATTTACTTGTCAGTCGAGCCAAGTACGCTAAACTCTCAGCCAATCCAATGACTATTAATTTTAAACAAATATATTATTACATTATAAAAAATTATACAATTATAATAACAATATCTTATTTTAAAAATAATATTCACTTTGGTTGGGTTGGGTTGGGTTGGGTTGAGTTGGGTTGGGTTGGGTTGGGTTGGGTTGGGTTGGGTTGGGTTGGGTGTGGTTGGGTTGGAGTGGGTTGGGTTGGGTTGGGTTGGGTTGGGTTGGGTTGGGTTGGGTTGGGTTGGGTTGGGTTGGGTTGAGCCAAGGATGTTCAAGCGATTCCTTCCCATTTCAAGTATTTTTCGAACATATTTTTAATGCAAAACATCCTAAATATAATGATATTTAAGATGTTCGGGTGCTCTAAATAAACATAAATTTATATGTGTGGTTCCTTTGGTTACATGGCTTAAAAAAATATACTGTTAAAAAAAAAAAAAATGTTTTATTTATATTAATCACAATCAGGCTTAAAAAAATTCAATACGGCTTCTTGAATCCAAACACAATTACAATGCGGGGAATATGTATTATTTATCTGAATAAATTTGAAGAGTTAGTTAATTGACCAAGAATCAAACTCTTAATGCATAATATTTTTACGTTTTTAACTGTTGGAAAACACAATAATCGATAACAAAGTTTCGCGGATTTACAAATCTATTATCACGTAGCCGTGCATTGGGTAAAAATTTCAATATAAATAAATTGAAACAATGAACAAATATCGCGGAAATTCATTTTAAAAACCAAAGAAATGATTTTGTCTCAAAACTTTTCGCAGTTAAAAATAACAACCACAAATTTATTTAGATTAAGAAAAAAATCATACAAAATTAGTTGTTGTATACTATATGAATATAAAACATTGTATGTTAATTTTGTTGTGTATTAATCTCTTGAGATTTTTTTGGCTTTGCGTACAGTATCAAGAAGACAAGGGACATATACCTACTTAAATAAAGTAAAAAATATAATAACAAAATCTTATTTTAAAAATAATATTCACTTTGGTTGGGTTTGGTTGGGTTGGGTTGGGTTGAGTTGGGTTGGGTTGGGTTGGGTTGGGTTGGGTTGGGTTGGTTTGGGTTTAAAATGTAAAAAAAATTAAATTTACTTGTCAGTCGAGCCAAGTACGCTAAACTCTCAGCCAATCCAATGACTATTAATTTTAAACAAATATATTATTACATTATAAAAAATTATACAATTATAATAACAAAATCTTATTTTAAAAATAATATTCACTTTGGTTGGGTTGGGTTGGGTTGGGTTGAGTTGGGTTGGGTTGGGTTGGGTTGGGTTGGGTTGGGTTGGGTTGGGTTGTGTTGGGTTGGGTTGGGTTGGGTTGGGTTGGGTTGGGTTGGGTTGGGTTGGGTTGGGTTGGGTTGGGTTGGGTTGGGTTGAGCAAAGGATGTTCAAGCGATTCCTTCCCATTTCAAGTATTTTTCGAACATATTTTTAATGCAAAACATCCTAAATATAATGATATTTAAGATGTTCGGATGCTCTAAATAAACATAAATTTATATGTGTAGGTCCTTTGGTTACATGGCTTAAAAAAATATACTGTTAAAAAAAATGTTTTATTTATATTAATCACAATCTGGCTTAAAAAAATTCAATACGGCTTCTTGAATCCAAACACAATTACAATGCGGGTAATATGTATTATTTATCTGAATAAATTTGAAGAGTTAGTTAATTGACCAAGAATCAAACTCTTAATGCATAATATTTTTACGTTTTTAACTGTTGGAAAACACAATAATCGATAACAAAGTTTCGCGGCTTTACAAATCTATTATGATGTAGCCGTGCATTTGGTAAAAATTTCAATATAAATAAATTGAAACAATGAACAAATATCGCGGAAATTCATTTTAAAAGCCAAAGAAATGATTTTGTTTCAAAACTTTTCGCAGTTAAAAATAACAACCACAAATTTATTTAGATTAAGAAAAAAAATCATACAAAATTAGTTGTTGTATACTATATGAATATAAAACATTGTATGTTAATTTTGTTGTGTATTAATCTCTTGAGATTTTTTAGGCTTTGCGTACAGTATCAAGAAGACAAGGGACATATACCTACTTAAATAAAGTAAAAAATATAATAACAAAATCTTATTTTAAAAATAATATTCACTTTGGTTGGGTTTGGTTGGGTTGGGTTGGGTTGGGTTGGGTTGGGTTGGGTTGGGTTGGGTTGGGTTGGGTTGGGTTGGGTTGGGTTGGGTTGGGTTGGGTTGGGTTGGGTTGGGTTGGGTTTAAAATGTAAAAAAAATCAAATTTACTTGTCAGTCGCCAAGTACGCTAAACTCTCAGCCAATCCAATGACTATTAATTTTAAACAAATATATTATTAAATTATAAAAAATTATACAATTATATTAACAAAATCTCATTTTAAAAATAATATTCACTTTGGTTGGGTTGGGTTGAGTTGGGTTGGGTTGGGTTGAGTTGGGTTGGGTTGGGTTGGGTTGGGTTGGGTTGGGTCGGGTTGGGTTGGGTTGTGTTGGGTTGGGTTTAAAATGTAAAAAAAATTAAATTTACTTGTCAGTCGAGCCAAGTACGCTAAACTCTCAGCCAATCCAATGACTATTAATTTTAAACAAATATATTATTACATTATAAAAAATTATACAATTATAATAACAAAATCTTATTTTAAAAATAATATTCACTTTGGTTGGGTTGGGTTGGGTTGGGTTGAGTTGGGTTGGGTTGGGTGTGGTTGGGTTGGAGTGGGTTGGTGTGGGTTGGGTTGTGATGGGTTGGGTTGGGTTGGGTTGGGTTGGGTTGGGTTGAGCAAAGGATGTTCAAGCGATTCCTTCCCATTTCAAGTATTTTTCGAACATATTTTTAATGCAAAACATCGTAAATATAATGATATTTAAGATGTTCGGATGCTCTAAATAAACATAAATTTATATGTGTAGGTCCTTTGGTTACATGGCTTAAAAAAATATACTGTTAAAAAAAAATGTTTTATTTATATTAATCACAATCTGGCTTAAAAAAATTCAATACGGCTTCTTGAATCCAAACACAATTACAATGCGGGCAATATGTATTATTTATCTGAATAAATTTGAAGAGTTAGTTAATTGACCAAGAATCAAACTCTTAATGCATAATATTTTTACGTTTTTAACTGTTGGAAAACACAATAATCGATAACAAAGTTTCGCGGATTTACAAATCTATTATCACGTAGCCGTGCATTGGGTAAAAATTTCAATATAAATAAATTGAAACAATGAACAAATATCGCGGAAATTCATTTTAAAAACCAAAGAAATGATTTTGTTTCAAAACTTTTCGCAGTTAAAAATAACAACCACAAATTTATTTAGATTAAGAAAAAAAATCATACAAAATTAGTTGTTGTATACTATATGAATATAAAACATTGTATGTTAATTTTGTTGTGTATTAATCTCTTGAGATTTTTTTGGCTTTGCGTACAGTATCAAGAAGACAAGGGACATATACCTACTTAAATAAAGTAAAAAATATAATAACAAAATCTTATTTTAAAAATAATATTCACTTTGGTTGGGTTTGGTTGGGTTGGGTTGGGTTGAGTTGGGTTGGGTTGGGTTGGGTTGGGTTGGGTTGGGTTGGGTTGGGTTGGGTTGGGTTTAAAATGTAAAAAAAATTAAATTTACTTGTCAGTCGAGCCAAGTACGCTAAACTCTCAGCCAATCCAATGACTATTAATTTTAAACAAATATATTATTACATTATAAAAAATTATACAATTATAATAACAATATCTTATTTTAAAAATAATATTCACTTTGGTTGGGTTGGGTTGGGTTGGGTTGAGTTGGGTTGGGTTGGGTTGGGTTGGGTTGGGTTGGGTTGGGTTGGGTTGGGTTGGGTTGGGTTGGGTTGGGTTGGGTTGGGTTGGGTTGGGTTGGGTTGGGTTGGGTTGGGTTGGGTTGGGTTGAGCCAAGGATGTTCAAGCGATTCCTTCCCATTTCAAGTATTTTTCGAACATATTTTTAATGCAAAACATCCTAAATATAATGATATTTAAGATGTTCGGGTGCTCTAAATAAACATAAATTTATATGTGTGGTTCTTTTGGTTACATGGCTTAAAAAAATATACTGTTAAAAAAAAAAAAATGTTTTATTTATATTAATCACAATCAGGCTTAAAAAAATTCAATACGGCTTCTTGAATCCAAACACAATTACAATGCGGGCAATATGTTTTATTTATCTGAATAAATTTGAAGAGTTAGTTAATTGACCAAGAATCAAACTCTTAATGCATAATATTTTTACGTTTTTAACTGTTGGAAAACACAATAATCGATAACAAAGTTTCGCGGATTTACAAATCTATTATCACGTAGCCGTGCATTGGGTAAAAATTTCAATATAAATAAATTGAAACAATGAACAAATATCGCGGAAATTCATTTTAAAAACCAAAGAAATGATTTTGTTTCAAAACTTTTCGCAGTTAAAAATAACAACCACAAATTTATTTAGATTAAGAAAAAAAATCATACAAAATTAGTTGTTGTATACTATATGAATATAAAACATTGTATGTTAATTTTGTTGTGTATTAATCTCTTGAGATTTTTTTGGCTTTGCGTACAGTATCAAGAAGACAAGGGAGATATACCTACTTAAATAAAGTAAAAAATATAATAACAAAATCTTATTTTAAAAATAATATTCACTTTGGTTGGGTTTGGTTGGGTTGGGTTGGGTTGAGTTGAGTTGGGTTGGGTTGGGTTGGGTTGGGTTGGGTTGGGTTGGGTTGGGTTGGGTTTAAAATGTAAAAAAAATTAAATTTACTTGTCAGTCGAGCCAAGTACGCTAAACTCTCAGCCAATCCAATGACTATTAATTTTAAACAAATATATTATTACATTATAAAAAATTATACAATTATAATAACAATATCTTATTTTAAAAATAATATTCACTTTGATTGGGTTGGGTTGGGTTGGGTTGAGTTGGGTTGGGTTGGGTTGGGTTGGGTTGGGTTGGGTTGGGTTGGGTTGGGTTGTGTTGGGTTGGGTTGGGTTGGGTTGGGTTGGGTTGGGTTGGGTTGGGTTGGGTTGGGTTGGGTTGGGTTGGGTTGGGTTGGGTTTAAAATGTAAAAAAAATCAAATTTACTTGTCAGTCGAGCCGGGATTCGAACGCGGGGTCTCTTTATAAGAGCCAAGTACCCTAAACTCTCAGCCAATCCAATGTAGCGATTTTTATCATTACACAATTTAAAATATTAATCAAATATAATTTCATTGCAAAAAATCGCTACATACCAATATACTGTTGTGCTACTATTCAAACTATTGCGATACTGTTTATATTTTTTTTATTATTCAGTAGAGATGTGCGTGCGCATTTAATTGTAAAATAATATATCACTTGCTCGGTGGAGATACAATTAAAAACGGTCTCTTGTCTTCTGATCTGGCTAAGTGGTAACAACTGTTCTTGTCTACACATCTGTCCAAGTGGTCACAACCAAGGTTCGGTGAACGTGCTTACCGCTTGAAACTTTTTAGTCAGTATACTACATCATATCAAGTCGCATTAGTTTGAACATAACATGCTAATCGTAACTATGTTTATTAATATAATTTTGCTACAGAACATAGGTATATTAATGATAGTTTCAAAATAATTATAAGGAGAATCAATAGAAAAAAATTAATGAGTGAGCCTCACAGACAGGACACAATAGAAGTGAAACTTCTTTAAGCCGCTTTAAATAAATAAACACATCAATATATA
>JAEMTY010000531.1:0-14782 GCA_020423425.1 Chrysopa pallens | reverse complement strand
ACTGATTTTGGGTTCAATTCCAAAAAATAAAACGCCTAAAAATCTGTTTAACATTACCCAATAAAAAAAGTCAAATTTTTCAGTTTAATACAAAATAAAAATCGAAACTTAATTAAATTCAATTACATTTTTCAAAAAATACACAAAAACTAAATACTGGCTCAATTCCAAAATAATAAAAAAATAATGGATTTCAAAATAAATCAGAACATGCGAAATTGTGCTATTTTCAATGTTATTTTGGTTTGTCAAAATATTTTTTAAAAAAATACTGATCAACTCTAATAAAAATAAAATAATCTAAATTCAAGTCAATTTACAAAATGTTGTTTTTTTCCAAAATATTGTCAATTCCATGACTTTTTCAATAATCCAAAAAAAAATTGTTTCAAGTTTAAATTTTCAAAATAATGGAAAAAATAAAAAATTAGATATTTTTAATACTAAGTTTCAATCTTTAACATAAAGAAAAAGTGAATATTGTCCAAAATATTTGACTAAAAACTCATAAAATAAAATCTTCAAATCACAATTCAAAATATGGAAAAATTCTTTTAATTTTCAGAATGCCATGCATTCCAAAAAAGTACTTCAAACAAAAAAAAAAAAAGTTATTCAAATTGTTTAAAATCTAGTTCAAATTCCAAAAATAATTATAAAAAAATATTCAATTTTAATAATGAACATACAAATCCCAAAAAAAAATTAATGACAATTCAAAAAAAAAAATATTCATAAAATTACAATTCATTTTAAAAAAATCAATACGAAAATATTTTCAGAAAATAAGTTAATTTCAATGCCACATTTACAGTTTTTCAAAAAAATCAAAAAATGACAACTCAAATTATTTATTTTTTTCAAAATAATGAAATTTCAAAAAAAAATCATTTTTAATGTCAATTCCCAAAAAATACACATCGAAAAAAACATGTATTCAATTATAAGTAAAATATTGTTTCAATATTCTAAAATACAAAATGTTTACAATACATCAAATATAAAAAATAATATTCCAAGGATGCCACATTTTTTCAAAATTCATGGTGCTATTCATAAAAAAAATTGATCAAAAAAAAAAAAAAGATTATTTTAAATGTTCCTTTTCAGAAATTTAAAGATAAAAAAATACGTCCAATAAGTGGAAAAAAAATGTAAATATTTTATTCAAAAAAAAAGTGAAATACACTGAATAAATAAATTAGGAATGCCTTACATTTTTTCAGAATTTTCAGAATTCCCATGTTCCAAAATAAAAAGAATTGGTCAATTCCCAAAAAACAATTCAAAAAAAAAAAAAAATTAAACACAATTTCAAATTGTTTCAATGATTTAAATGCCAAATATTTGTTTAACAAAAATATTTTCCTGTGTTACAATCAAAACTCAAAATTGTGAAAAAAAAAAATCAAACCTCTATTAAAATACAAAAATCTTAATGGGCTCATTCCATGGGTTTTGCCATTTTAATTTTTTTAGTTTTAGAATTTTTTTATTTTGAATAAAAAAATATCCATTAAAAATACAATCGTCAACTAAATGGACAAACAAAAAGTCAACTTTTCAAATGTTCCAAAATGATTTTATACGCTATTCCAAAGTTTACTGATTTTCAATTCTCCAATAAAAAATAAATCTAAAACTTTGACTCTGAAATCATTTATTTTCAATCCACCATGTTTGGCCAAATTTTTAACAAAGAATTTCAACATCCAAAATTTAAAGAAAAATTTTGGGTTCAATTCCCAAAAAATACTACACTCAGAAATAATGGACAAAAAATTCTAAAATATATTACATTTTCAGAATGCCACCATATTTTAACGCCTAAAATAATGTCTGTTAACAGTCAATACGTTTTTTTAATTTCAAAAATAATTAATTACATCGAATAAAGATGCTGATCAACCAAAATAAATCGAAACAAAATAAAATTCCAAATCCTACTAAGATCAGTTGAATACTTTTATTCAATATTACGTAAATACTCAGAATGATGGGTTCAAAAAGAATCAATCGTCCAAAAATGAAAAGAATTCATTTCACTTCAATATTAGTGGTTTTAATTCAATAAAAAATTTAATCCTCAATGTCCAAATTTTACATATCAGAAATAATATGCAATATCCATAAAAATGGTTTCAATACTCAATTCAAAAAAAATACATGAAACTAAATTTTTTAAGATGAAATCAATATAAATAACCATGGGTTTCAATCCCAAAATTTTACATTTTTAAACAGAAATTCATTATAAGAAAAAAAATTAAAAAAATACAATCGAAACTAAATGGAATTCCTAAAGATAAATGAAATATTGCAAATGGTTTAACGCCTAAATTTTCAATGTCTGTTTAACAGTCAAGTACTTTTTAGAATTCCAAGTGAGTTAAATTCCTTTCTAATAATGATACACAATTCAAAAAAAAATAACAATCAAAATAAATTAGAATAGAAGAAATAAAGTTTTTCAAACCCAAAAAAAAATATCGAAAACAATCAAAACAGTCAATAGTAAAAATATTAAAAAATTGTATTAAAAAATACTGTCATACACCAAAAAATAAAAAAATTAATTCCTCATTACACTAGAATATGCCTTACATCAAATCAGAATTCCATGAGTGCTATTCCATAAAGAAGTGGTACTGATTTTGGGTTCAATTCCCAAAAAAAAATACACATCGAAACTAAATGGACACAATTCCCAAAGATAAGTTAAATCCTTTTCAGAATGCCACCATGGGTTTAACGCCTAAAAGTCAATGTCTGTTTAACAGTCAATACGTCCAAAATATTGTGGAAAAAATACTTTGTATTCAACTCCTCTAATATTTACTGAGTGTTTCAATACACTCAGAAATAAATCGAAACTTAATGGGCTCAATTCCAAGGGATGCCTTACATTTTTTTCAGAATTTTCAGAATTCCATGAGTGCTATTCCATAAAGAAGTGGTACTGATTTTGGGTTCAATTCCCAAAAAAAATACACATCGAAACTAAATGGACACAATTCCCAAAGATAAGTGAAATCCTTTTCAGAATGCCACCATGGGTTTAACGCCTAAAAGTCAATGTCTGTTTAACAGTCAATACGTCCAAAATATTGTGGAAAAAATACTTTGTATTCAACTCCTCTAATATTTACTGAGTGTTTCAATACACTCAGAAATAAATCGAAACTTAATGGGCTCAATTCCAAGGGATGCCTTACATTTTTTTCAGAATTTTCAGAATTCCATGAGTGCTATTCCATAAAGAAGTGGTACTGATTTTGGGTTCAATTCCCAAAAAAAATACACATCGAAACTAAATGGACACAATTCCCAAAGATAAGTTGAAATCCTTTTCAGAATGCCACCATGGGTTTAACGCCTAAAAGTCAATGTCTGTTTAACAGTCAATACGTCCAAAATATTGTGGAAAAAATACTTTGTATTCAACTCCTCTAGTATTTACTGAGTGTTTCAATACACTCAGAAATAAATCGAAACTTAATGGGCTCAATTCCAAGGGATGCCTTACATTTTTTTTCAGAATTTTCAGAATTCCATGGGTGCTATTCCATAAAGAAGTGGTACTGATTTTGGGTTCAATTCCCAAAAAAAATACACATCGAAACTAAATGGACACAATTCCCAAAGATAAGTTAAATCCTTTTCAGAATGCCACCATGGGTTTAACGCCTAAAAGTCAATGTCTGTTTAACAGTCAATACGTCCAAAATATTGTGGAAAAAATACTTTGTATTCAACTCCTCTTATATTTACTGAGTGTTTCAATACACTCAGAAATAAATCGAAACTTAATGGGCTCAATTCCAAGGGATGCCTTACATTTTTTTCAGAATTTTCAGAATTCCATGAGTGCTATTCCATAAAGAAGTGGTACTGATTTTGGGTTCAATTCCCAAAAAAAATACACATCGAAACTAAATGGACACAATTCCCAAAGATAAGTTAAATCCTTTTCAGAATGCCACCATGGGTTTAACGCCTAAAAGTCAATGTCTGTTTAACAGTCAATACGTCCAAAATATTGTGGAAAAAATACTTTGTATTCAACTCCTCTTATATTTACTGAGTGTTTCAATACACTCAGAAATAAATCGAAACTTAATGGGCTCAATTCCAAGGGATGCCTTACATTTTTTTCAGAATTTTCAGAATTCCATGAGTGCTATTCCATAAAGAAGTGGTACTGATTTTGGGTTCAATTCCCAAAAAAAATACACATCGAAACTAAATGGACACAATTCCCAAAGATAAGTGAAATCCTTTTCAGAATGCCACCATGGGTTTAACGCCTAAAAGTCAATGTCTGTTTAACAGTCAATACGTCCAAAATATTGTGGAAAAAATACTTTGTATTCAACTCCTCTTATATTTACTGAGTGTTTCAATACACTCAGAAATAAATCGAAACTTAATGGGCTCAATTCCAAGGGATGCCTTACATTTTTTTCAGAATTTTCAGAATTCCATGGGTGCTATTCCATAAAGAAGTGGTACTGATTTTGGGTTCAATTCCCAAAAAAAATACACATCGAAACTAAATGGACACAATTCCCAAAGATAAGTGAAATCCTTTTCAGAATGCCACCATGGGTTTAAAGCCTAAAAGTCAATGTCTGTTTAACAGTCAATACGTCCAAAATATTGTGGAAAAAATACTTTGTATTCAACTCCCCTAATATTTACTGAGTGTTTCAATACACTCAGAAATAAATCGAAACTTAATGGGCTCAATTCCAAGGGATGCCTTAAATTTTTTTCAGAATTTTCAGAAAATAAATATTGAAATTTATTTTTGTAAGTTATTAAAATTTATTTAAAAAAAATCTGGGTAAATTTTGTTATAGAAAAATATATTTCAAAATTTGGTATAAATTATATGCAAAGTGAAGCTGCCATTTTCATAACGATCTATTCTAACAAATTCGATTTATTATACGCAGTTTTATTTGATAGTTTGTGACGAGTATAATTCAAGTACACTTAAAACTTTTACCAAAATTTTAATGATATTAATATATAGTAAAAAATTTTGAATACTGAATTGTGTTAATAAACTTCCTTGATTTAATGTTTATTTCTAGCTCTGTTGAATGGCTCCCGATTAAATGTAAAATTGTATTCAATACATGCTTTTCTGCTTTTGTTTAGGACAATTGTTCTTAATATAGATTTTTTTCTGGTTGGAATTTAAAAATTTAAAAATTAGTTGACATTGTGTTGAGTTTTATATAAATTTATTTTTTTATATAAAATGTAATTTCATAACTCAGTAAAAATCAAGGGCCCTGATTTTTATTGGATTCTTACTGTAGCTACATATTGTATAATAATTGTAATTTTCTATTGGAAACTTCGATGTGTCAACTATTTTTGTAGTTTTGAATTCAATCAAAATTAAATCTAAAATTTAAGAATAATTGAACTCAGAACAAGTGCAGATAGGCATTATATAGAATACAATTGGTGCATGTTAATTGGATACCGTGACTAATGATAGTAATAGACTTTTAATCCGAGGAACAATATTTAATCGATATGTGTACAAAATTTGATTTATTATTTTTAATGTTATTGAGTTTTGGATAAAATTGTACATAATTTATAAATCATCATAAATTTTAAGTATAAATTTGCCGTTAAGTATAATGCTTCGATGTGTATAAATGGATTAATGAAAATCAAAATGGTGGTTTCACCAAGCTAAATTTATCTAAAATAAATAATATTTCGAAATAAAAGAATCCGAATTTATATAAATAAATTTAAAACTTCATTTATTGAAATACGATTTTTTATTTTAAGAATATTATAAACTTTTTGATTTTAATCCGTTTTCAATTATATAGTTTCATGAATCATTATCCATGTTAGTACATTTTCATTTCCAACTTCAAATATTTTCCAAAGGATTTTTCACATACTGAAAAATGAAATTGATGGTAAATTTTTATTATTAGAAATTATAATCAATTAATAGGATCAATTCCCAGTTCAGTTCCTACTACACTTATAAACTTATCGAAGGTGCAATAGATTAAAATCCCAACAGATATTTAACAGAGTTTAATTCCCGATATATGTTATATGGGCTGTCAGTTGCTAAATATAGTCATAATTCTACTTTAAATGTAGAAGATGTCTCGAAATTTCCATAACATTTTTCAAATATGAATGTTTTTTTAGATTGAGAGTTTTTTTTAATGAAATGAATTTTTTTAGCTCCTTTTTTTCTTATTTAAATTCCTTGAGATGTTTTTATAGTGAGAAACAAATAGGAAAAAATCGTGGATTAGGCCTACTGGGGAAACCACGATTCAAAAATAAAAAAAAAACGCACTGATGTATCTTACCTCAAAAGGTGGTGTGGAAACGGATACAAAAATTTCGAATAAACATAGAATTCTTTTAAGATTTTTTTAAAGGGTAAACTCAAGCAAAGAAATGGAATTGTGGATGTTTAATTCATTGATTCAATGAATTTTTTTAGCTCCTTTTTTTCTTATTTAAATTCCTTGAGGATGTTTTTATAGTGAGAAACAAATTAGGAAAAAATCGTGGATTAGGCCTACTGGGGAAACCACGATTCAAAAATAAAAAAGAAACGCACTGAATGTAATTCAATTTTACGGATTATCGTTAATGATTATAAATATTTTTCCTTTATTTAAAGGGTTTAAGGCCTTATAAAAAACGTCGCCACTTTATTTCAATAACAGTAAATTTGACAATAAATATACATCGAAATTTAATTTTTATGAAAATTGATCAAATAAATTTATAGAATCCTATTTCCTAAAATAAACCCAAAAAACTAAATTTAGGGTGTTTAAAATTCGATAATTTTAAAATGAAGGCTCCCAAATGGATACATACAAAAAAGGTCCTTTTAATTAATCGATTATTCAGAATGAATTCCGCTAAGAATGCTTCATTCGTGTTATTATGATATTTCTTAAGTCTAAGACAATAGACAATATAAAAAAAATTTTGTGTTTTTAATATTTTGATATTGTTATAAAAATATTATTATTTTTTTCTAATTAAGAGAATATTTCATTCTTACGATTTTATTTTGTTTGTTTGTTTGTTTGTTTTTTTATAATACTCAGGGGTGCTATTTATTGGCACACGGGAATTGGCGATCCCGGGTTCCCGAGCCCGTATTTAATATTGGTCTTGCGAGTCTCATTCACTGAGACGTTCCTAGTAGCATTATTTGCTAACAAAGCTCCAGAGATATGCCTAATTTCCACTCTAAATATACCGTATTCAGAGAATGAAAACTAGTTTCGTAACCAAGACTGAATCAACCAATGATATGACTCGATCTTGAATTCGAGCTATCATTCCAAAGGACCTGACATCAAATCACAATATGATGGACCGACCAGATCACTCTCAAGACACCACTTTGTTTGATCAATTTCACAATCAGAAGTGGATCAAAGGAAAATATACATCAATTATTGAGATCATTAATTAATATTGTTAAATCTATTTTATTTTTCTACTAAAGAGTATTCCTCGTTTAAATGAAAATTCCTTTTTGCTGCAAATCCATTGATATTTATTTGAATGTTAACGTTTTAAAATCGTAATGTTTTGTACTTTATTAATTAAAAATTAAAAATTTTTATTATTTGGAAGTTTTAAAAAAAAATTTATTCAATAAATTTAATATTTATTTTCTCTGAAAATATATAGGTTTCAGACGTAACGATTTTTACGAATTTTAGAACACAAGTAAAGTTTTTTTGATAACGGTTAAGTTAAAACAAAATTCGTTTTATTGTTCAGTTGTGAGTGGTCAGAATTATAATGCTTATAAATTGGCCAAAATTATCTCAAAAAAACTAGTTCCATAAAAATTGTTAATAATTTGAATGCTTTTATGAAAAATATTTGAAGGCTTGTTTTTGTTTTAATCATCAGCTCTTATACATTAGAGTGTATCTAATTTTTATGTTTGAGTAAAATCATTGAACCGTTCTTGTTAAATTTTTTCTGAAAGTAGATGTTATTTTGGATTAGGAAGTAATCTAATCTTCAAACTACATTTACTGGAAGATTTTTTTATAAGATAGGATCACGAAGGGGTAGGTTCGGTATGATTATTGATACCGTAAAAATTGGATACCAAAAATGTCAAATTACTAATATTTCATTTTCAAGAGTCAATGTTTTTCACATAAGTATGACAAATATTTTTCTATTTGCCTTGGAAACTAATTTACAGCGGGAAAATTTAGGGAAAGCTTTAATCATTATAAATTATTTAGCTCAAAATTGTTTTTATATAATTCGAATATTGTAAACTGACTATGAAAATTAAAATGTCACTTTACATATGTTAAAATTAGTTATTAATTGTGGTTTAAAATCAGAATAAGATTTCAAAGAGAACAAATTGAAATTTGTAGAATAAATTTTTACAAATTTTCAATAATTAATTTAAATTATTAATTATTATAATCAAAATATTTATGTTTTTACATTCGTTATTACTCAGATTAAATCATTGTGAAAATTGCACCAAAATTTATTTTCATTTGAGCTTCAAATACTTAAAAAGGAAAATGAAATTATACGAAATCTACGAAATGGAATTTAAAAGAATTATTTGGAAGAATAATAACTATTTGCTAAAACAGAAGATTCTTAATAAATGGAAAAATTTTTTTCAATAATGGAATATTATTTATTTCATCGAATGGACATTCACTTTCAAAATCGTATTATTGTAATTGGAAAATATCAACGAACGAACTACCAAATTTTAGAGATTAAGCAATCGAATACAAAGTTGAGCTTTGGCATCTGCGCCTACACTCGACGGTTGTGAAACAGGATGAGATAGTAGATGCGAATAGTAGAGTAGTGTCTACAAATGTCAAATCCTCAATCGTAACCATTAGAAGGAAAATAGATAATAATGCCCATAAATATATATAAACATATATAATAAATGCAAGAAAACTAAACCAAAAAGGACGGATGGAATGAATGAAATTATCTCTGAATTAAATTATGACAAAAGATAACAAAGCTTGGAAGCAAAGCAAGTCCTACATTTGTTTCCTGTACACAAAACAAAAAGAGGAAGGAGGCCATTGTCAAAGGAAAATAGATAATAATGTGCATAAATATATATAAAATAAATGCCAGAAAACTAAGGCAAAAAGGACGGATGGAAGTAATGAAATTATCTCGGAATAAAATTATGAGAAAGGATATCAAAACTTGGACGCAAAGCAAGTCCTAAATTTGTTTCCTGTGCTAAAAATATAATTTTGGAGGAGGAGGCATATAACAAAGAAATGAATTTAAGTTTTATTTGTTGTTTTTTTCCAAATATGATGATTTTCGAATATTTTTTGACTCGTCGATTTGGTTTAAATTGAAAATCGTATTACTATAATTGGTCATTACAAGATTTAAAAAAATTTAGTCTTTATTTTCTGCCAATTTTGTATGATCGAATGTGAGGTGATATTATTCGCTATTTTGTGAACTATACTGTAATGCATTTTAAGCATTTCTATGCCGCCCGCCCGCCTTTTATTTAATTCATAAATTTAAAAAATATTATTATTTTCTTCTAATTAAGAGAATATTTCATTCTTAAGATTTTATTTTTTTGTTTGTTTGTTTGTTTGTTTGTTTTTTTATTATACTCAGGGGTGCTATTTATTTGCACACGGTAATTTGGGATCCCGGGTTCCCGAGCCCGTATTTAATATTGGTCTTGCGAGTCTCATTCACTGAGACGTTCCTTGTAGCATTATTTGCTAACAAAGCTCCAGAGATATGCCTAATTTCCACTCAAGTTTTTAGCGGATTCAGAGAATGAAGTCTCAAAACCAAATATTTTGTATGATGTATTCTAAAGATTAGCCAATTAAGTTTGCGCAATTTTATAAAAATAAACTAAAAAAGAACCTTAAGACTTTGGTAATCTCTGGACCGATCTCGCTTCCCAGAAGTGTCTCTGATAAGTGTTGACCTTGCATCCCAGAAGATAGTGCATCTGTTTAGTGTTGTGCGCGAGAGCCTTTAGCCTTTGGCAAGCTCTGGATCGACCTTGCATCCCAGAAGATAGTGCATCTGTTAAGTGTTGTGCGCGAGAGCCTTTAGCCTTTGGCAAGCTCTGGATCGACCTTGATTCCCCGAAGATATTGCATCTGTTAAGTGTTGTGCGCGAGAGCCTTTAGCCTTTGGCAAGCTCTGGATCGACCTCGTTTCCCAGAGGTAGGTGTTCCTGTTTTGTGTTGTGCGCGAGAGCCTTTAGCCTTTGGCAAGCTCTGGATCGACCTCGTTTCCCAGAGGTAAGTGTTCCTGTTTTGTGTTGTGCGCGAGAGCCTTTAGCCTTTGGCAAGCTCTGGATCGACCTCGTTTCCCAGGAGGAAGTGTTCCTGTTTTGTGTTGTGCGCGAGAGCTTTTAGCCTTTGGCAAGCTCTGGATCGACCTTCCATCCCAGAAGATAGTGCATCTGTTAAGTGTTGTACGCGAGAGTATTAAGCCCCTGGCAAGCTCTGGATGGGCATTGTTTCTCAAAAGTAAGTTTGTTAGGTATTTCAATACACTCATGAAGTCATCAAAACTTCAAGGGTTTAAATTACGAGTAGATGTGCTTTGGGGTGATCCAATACACTCATGAAGTCATCAAAATTTCAATGGTTTTGATTACGAGTAGATGTGCTATTGAGTGGTTCAATATACTCATGGAGTCATCGAAAGTTCAAAGAGTTTGTTTACGAGTAGATGAGCTATTGGGTGTATCAATACACTCATGGAGTCATCGAAAGTTCAAAGGATTTGGTTACGAGTAGTGTGGGCTATTGGGTGATTGAATTACACTCATGGAGTCATCGAAAGTTCAAAGGATTTGTTTATGAGTAGATGTGCAATTGAGTGATTGAATTACACTTACGGAGTCATCGAAAGTACATTTGATTGAACTTTCAAAATCAAAACATTCATAATTTTTTCTCAATAATAATTTTAATAAAACTTATTTTTTAGGTACTTTATAAAATAAAATTTGGTATAACCATTTTATCAGTGTTTAAGTACCCAAAGCTTAGGATAAAAACGATGGGTTCAATTCCCAAGTCAATACGTCCAAAATATTGTGGAAAAAATACTTTGTATTCAACTCCTCTAATATTTACTGAGTGTTTCAATACACTCAGAAATAAATCGAAACTTAATGGGCTCAATTCCAAGGGATGCCTTACATTTTTTTCAGAATTTTCAGAATTCCATGGGTGCTATTCCATAAAGAAGTGGTACTGATTTTGGGTTCAATTCCCAAAAAAAATACACATCGAAACTAAATGGACACAATTCCCAAAGATAAGTGAAATCCTTTTCAGAATGCCACCATGGGTTTAACGCCTAAAAGTCAATGTCTGTTTAACAGTCAATACGTCCAAAATATTGTGGAAAAAATACTTTGTATTCAACTCCTCTAATATTTACTGAGTGTTTCAATACACTCAGAAATAAATCGAAACTTAATGGGCTCAATTCCAAGGGATGCCTTACATTTTTTTCAGAATTTTCAGAATTCCATGGGTGCTATTCCATAAAGAAGTGGTACTGATTTTGGGTTCAATTCCCAAAAAAAATACACATCGAAACTAAATGGACACAATTCCCAAAGATAAGTTAAATCCTTTTCAGAATGCCACCATGGGTTTAACGCCTAAAAGTCAATGTCTGTTTAACAGTCAATACGTCCAAAATATTGTGGAAAAAATACTTTGTATTCAACTCCTCTAATATTTACTGAGTGTTTCAATACACTCAGAAATAAATCGAAACTTAATGGGCTCAATTCCAAGGGATGCCTTACATTTTTTTCAGAATTTTCAGAATTCCATGGGTGCTATTCCATAAAGAAGTGGTACTGATTTTGGGTTCAATTCCCAAAAAAAATACACATCGAAACTAAATGGACACAATTCCCAAAGATAAGTGAAATCCTTTTCAGAATGCCACCATGGGTTTAACGCCTAAAAGTCAATGTCTGTTTAACAGTCAATACGTCCAAAATATTGTGGAAAAAATACTTTGTATTCAACTCCTCTAATATTTACTGAGTGTTTCAATACACTCAGAAATAAATCGAAACTTAATGGGCTCAATTCCAAGGGATGCCTTACATTTTTTTCAGAATTTTCAGAATTCCATGAGTGCTATTCCATAAAGAAGTGGTACTGATTTTGGGTTCAATTCCCAAAAAAAATACACATCGAAACTAAATGGACACAATTCCCAAAGATAAGTGAAATCCTTTTCAGAATGCCACCATGGGTTTAACGCCTAAAAGTCAATGTCTGTTTAACAGTCAATACGTCCAAAATATTGTGGAAAAAATACTTTGTATTCAACTCCTCTAATATTTACTGAGTGTTTCAATACACTCAGAAATAAATCGAAACTTAATGGGCTCAATTCCAAGGGATGCCTTACATTTTTTTCAGAATTTTCAGAATTCCATGAGTGCTATTCCATAAAGAAGTGGTACTGATTTTGGGTTCAATTCCCAAAAAAAATACACATCGAAACTAAATGGACACAATTCCCAAAGATAAGTGAAATCCTTTTCAGAATGCCACCATGGGTTTAACGCCTAAAAGTCAATGTCTGTTTAACAGTCAATACGTCCAAAATATTGTGGAAAAAATACTTTGTATTCAACTCCTCTAATATTTACTGAGTGTTTCAATACACTCAGAAATAAATCGAAACTTAATGGGCTCAATTCCAAGGGATGCCTTACATTTTTTTCAGAATTTTCAGAATTCCATGAGTGCTATTCCATAAAGAAGTGGTACTGATTTTGGGTTCAATTCCCAAAAAAAATACACATCGAAACTAAATGGACACAATTCCCAAAGATAAGTTAAATCCTTTTCAGAATGCCACCATGGGTTTAACGCCTAAAAGTCAATGTCTGTTTAACAGTCAATACGTCCAAAATATTGTGGAAAAAATACTTTGTATTCAACTCCTCTAATATTTACTGAGTGTTTCAATACACTCAGAAATAAATCGAAACTTAATGGGCTCAATTCCAAGGGATGCCTTACATTTTTTTCAGAATTTTCAGAATTCCATGAGTGCTATTCCATAAAGAAGTGGTACTGATTTTGGGTTCAATTCCCAAAAAAAATACACATCGAAACTAAATGGACACAATTCCCAAAGATAAGTTAAATCCTTTTCAGAATGCCACCATGGGTTTAACGCCTAAAAGTCAATGTCTGTTTAACAGTCAATACGTCCAAAATATTGTGGAAAAAATACTTTGTATTCAACTCCTCTAATATTTACTGAGTGTTTCAATACACTCAGAAATAAATCGAAACTTAATGGGCTCAATTCCAAGGGATGCCTTACATTTTTTTCAGAATTTTCAGAATTCCATGAGTGCTATTCCATAAAGAAGTGGTACTGATTTTGGGTTCAATTCCCAAAAAAAATACACATCGAAACTAAATGGACACAATTCCCAAAGATAAGTTAAATCCTTTTCAGAATGCCACCATGGGTTTAACGCCTAAAAGTCAATGTCTGTTTAACAGTCAATACGTCCAAAATATTGTGGAAAAAATACTTTGTATTCAACTCCTCTAATATTTACTGAGTGTTTCAATACACTCAGAAATAAATCGAAACTTAATGGGCTCAATTCCAAGGGATGCCTTACATTTTTTTCAGAATTTTCAGAATTCCATGAGTGCTATTCCATAAAGAAGTGGTACTGATTTTGGGTTCAATTCCCAAAAAAAATACACATCGAAACTAAATGGACACAATTCCCAAAGATAAGTGAAATCCTTTTCAGAATGCCACCATGGGTTTAACGCCTAAAAGTCAATGTCTGTTTAACAGTCAATACGTCCAAAATATTGTGAAAAAAATACTTTGTATTCAACTCCTCTAATATTTACTGAGTGTTTCAATACACTCAGAAATAAATCGAAACTTAATGGGCTCAATTCCAAGGGATGCCTTACATTTTTTTCAGAATTTTCAGAATTCCATGGGTGCTATTCCATAAAGAAGTGGTACTGATTTTGGGTTCAATTCCCAAAAAAAATACACATCGAAACTAAATGGACACAATTCCCAAAGATAAGTGAAATCCTTTTCAGAATGCCACCATGGGTTTAACGCCTAAAAGTCAATGTCTGTTTAACAGTCAATACGTCCAAAATATTGTGGAAAAAATACTTTGTATTCAACTCCTCTAATATTTACTGAGTGTTTCAATACACTCAGAAATAAATCGAAACTTAATGGGCTCAATTCCAAGGGATGCCTTACATTTTTTTCAGAATTTTCAGAATTCCATGAGTGCTATTCCATAAAGAAGTGGTACTGATTTTGGGTTCAATTCCCAAAAAAAATACACATCGAAACTAAATGGACACAATTCCCAAAGATAAGTGAAATCCTTTTCAGAATGCCACCATGGGTTTAACGCCTAAAAGTCAATGTCTGTTTAACAGTCAATACGTCCAAAATATTGTGGAAAAAATACTTTGTATTCAACTCCTCTAATATTTACTGAGTGTTTCAATACACTCAGAAATAAATCGAAACTTAATGGGCTCAATTCCAAGGGATGCCTTACATTTTTTTCAGAATTTTCAGAATTCCATGAGTGCTATTCCATAAAGAAGTGGTACTGATTTTGGGTTCAATTCCCAAAAAAAAATACACATCGAAACTAAATGGACACAATTCCCAA
>JAEMTY010000530.1:0-14823 GCA_020423425.1 Chrysopa pallens | reverse complement strand
AATAACAAAGACAACTCGGGCACTTCTAAATCTAGTTTGAAACTTGTTTCTAGGGTAGTCAGAATTTTCAAAAAATCAATTTTTTATTTTTTGCATTTTCGTTAAGTGTAATATCTTAAAAATATTCTCTGAAAATTTCAAGTTGATCCGATAATTAGTTTTTGAGTTATTCGACAAATAACAAAGAGAACTCGGGCACTTCTAAATCTAGTGTGAAACTTTAAACGCGTTTTTCTCAAAACTATGTTTTTGAACTGGTGACAACTGTAACTCGAAAACCGCTTAGTAGATTTTAATGAAATTTATACAGCTTTTAGAATACATAATAAACTCGGGCCTGATCGAAAGATTTTTTTTTCAATCAAAAATTTCGATTTTTTAAGACCAATTAACTGTTGATTTTTTTCCAAAAATCTAGACAAAAATTTCCTGAGGCCGCCATTTTGTTAATTTTTGAAAAAAAAAAATCCTTCGATCAGGCCCAGGATTATCTATTTATACAACTAATTTTTTTTATCCGATTGATTTTAAATGAATCTCCAAGGACTTATGATTGTCACCGCAAGGACCTTTTTTTGGAACTGGGTCAACACAGACAGCTATAACTTTGGAAATTAAATTTTTTTTTGTTTGAAATTTTCGTGACTTCTAGTCAAAACATTGTATAATAATGCCATATTACTACTTTTGTAAAATAACACGATTTAATAGCAAAAAAAAATACTGAAAATTCTCATTGTTTCGTGCCTCTGACTACCCCTAACCCCTTAATCCCGGAAGAGGATAAACTAAAATATAAGTTATAAAAATGATTGTATGTTAATCTATTCCCGCATTACTTCTAAACTATTTATAAAAAGTCAACAAGTGCGAAAATATTATTTAAAAAACAAAAAAAAACAAAAAAAAAAAGTTTAACTATTACAATGTATTGATACAATATGTTGATATTTAGATTTAAAAAAATATACATGCTTTACAGAAATTTTAATTCTTGAGAAAAAGCCATGAATTAAAAAACTTATTTTTTCGGTAAAAAAGTGATTTATCAGTTTTATTTTCATTATAGATCCGTTAATTTTGAGCTAACGACTTCAACAAAAAATCATCCAAATGAATTCGTGTGTTCAACAAAATAATTTTTTGATGTAAATGTTTTAGCACAAAAATTACATAAATGAATGTGTTTTCCCGAATGAATTCTTTTATTTGCAATTAAATTATATTTTAAAGGTTATGTTTTATCATAAATATTACACGAATAACGTGTTCCTATGGTATGAATGTTTTCATGTTTAACCAATTCACACTTATGGGTAAATTTTTTATTACAAACCTCACATAGTAAGGTTTTTTTTTCTTTAGTATGAATTCGTTTATGTATAACTAAATCGTATTTAAGTTTAAATTGTATACTACAAACATCACACTTCTTTTGAAATTGGGGCGTGGTGTGTAGAAAAGCCATTAGAGAATGGGCTTTTTATATTATGAATTTTTTTATGTGTAACTAAACGTATAAAGTCGGATATATGTTTAAATATTATACCACAAACATCACACTTCATTTCAAAATGATTTCTTTGATGTATAGATGATGTATAGCTAAATATTCTTTGCTGAAAAACGCTTCAAATATTATAATAATAAAGCGTTGTTATCAAATGAAATCGTTTATGCTTCAATATACTAATATAATTTTACCCCAATTTTATTACATATTACATGCCCGTCGCATGGAAAGGTTTTTTTCCTTTTTAATTCGTGTGTCAATTGGATGTAAATCATGATTTGTCATAATTATTTTAATACCTGTAAATTGATTTTCCAGACTTTGAATTTGTTGATAATCTTCTAAATCGTTATTTTCTAACATTTCATCTTTAATTACCAAATCACTATATAACTCTAGATCTTGCTGAAGAGGTTTTTCCTTGATATAAACATAATTACTTGCAATAAAATCAGACTTTCTAATAAATATTTCATCATCTATTAATTCTTTTATCCTCATTTTGCACTTGTTCATAATCGTTTCCATCATCTGAATCATTTTCATATAAAATTTCTTCCTTAATTTTTAGCTCTTGTTTAATAAGCCTGATCCTCATTAATATAAAGATAATTTGACATTTTGGCGATTTTTACACGAAGAATGTATATTATCCAGATTTTTATATTAATTACGATTCGAAGGCTTGTATTAGTGTATAAAAAAAATGATAACTTGCAAGATGTTGCTAAAGAAATAAACGTCAACAATAGTTATAGATAAAAATGAATGAACTCTATTCACGCTGTAGTCCAACTACAATACTACCAACGTCAACACAATCTCTAGTAAAATGATATACATAAAAAATATTCTAATGTTAATGAGGTTATGGTAATAAATTCTTAGATTTTGACAGTTTAAAAATAAGATACTCTGACTAGGTAGTATTTTATACGATACAAGCAGATACAAGTTCACTCAAGTTGGATAACAGTTTTTGAATGAAATAAAATCTTAATTTTTTTAATCATTTCCCAATCTGTAAGTTGCCTTCGGCATAATCCCTTTAACTAAAATATGAGTTCATACAAGTATTTTTTATAATGACAGTTGCATAGAAATATAATGATTCCCTGGAAAATGATTAAACCAGAAGATGATCCAATAGATCCCATATTCAATAATCCATTAGATTGGGCCACAGAAAATATTGATTTTGGTGATTTTCATATGTGTTTTCTAACACCTCCAACAGGGTTAGAGAGAGTCGAACAGGCATCTCATAGCCAAGCACATAGCCATGGTAATGAACGCTACGAGGACATAGATATATGGGATGAATTATCTGGCGATGAAGAAGAAGAAATTGATTGGGATGAGAATGAAAATGGACAATTTAATTTAGAAATGAAGGTGCCCAAGTGGGTTGTATGAAACTCTTTCCATCGAATTTGTTTAACATTATGTAAATTCTAGGACACTTCATGGTAGCATAATCGGCTTTAAAGGAGCAATGCGCCGTAAATTAGAAAATGATTCAGGCGTAACAATTAATGTACCACAAAAATCCGATCCAAATAGCTGTGTGGTGTTAGTAGGTCCTACACCAAATGCAGTTATTCGATGCAAGCGACGTATTGAAATGGTTTTAATGGATGCACGATTTAAGCAACCATTTACACATTTTATTTCAATTCCAATGTGTAATGACACCATCATAGAAAATTTCGATAGATTTAAGGTTTATTTAAATATTAATAAAGTTTATATTTTTTATTTAAACATATATTAATTTTTGTTTATTAGAGAGAAGTGCTTGGGTTGGGGCAAATACGTGGAGTTGATTCTACCATTTTTCAGAATCCGTTTAAACTGCATTTAACCATTGGGACATTGGTTGTTGGAAATGAGGATATTATTAAAATTTCAAATTTATTTTTAAAACTGAAATTAAATATTTTAGAGTAAGTTCAATATTTTATAACATATTGTAAAAGGTCCAAAGAAATATTTTTTCAACAATATTACAACTCGAATTATACAATTATGAATAAAATGGAATGGAGGACTAATGTACAAAAATCGATTTTGTTATTTGCATGATTAAGTTAACCGGCCATATAAATTAAACTAGCAAAAATAACTTTGAAGATGTTTTAATGTTGATTCCTACCAATAAGTAATCAACATTAAGTAGTTTTAGTTTTTAAGGAACTCAGCTTAAAGAATGAGACAAAAACTAATTTTTGGTAATTTCGTAATCATCCAAAAGACATCTTCCGTGGTTGTATACAATAATCAAAACTAAAAAATTAAAATTGTTCGCAAAATTTAGAACCAACTTCAAAAAAATTTAACATAAAAATATTTTAAATTAAAAACTAAAATAATATCCTTGTGACCAATTCCACTTTTCGAAATTGGCGCTCATTAAATCTCGGTTTTGAATTGATCCGTTGGCGCTAAATTCGAAAGGTGTTTTTCGAGAAAATTATTTCAGTTTTTAATTTATAATGATTACTTCCGAATTATATCTATCTTAAATTAAGTTTGTTTTGCATTTCAAAAATTTTTATGTATGTCAACGTTTTAGAACTTCCTGAGCAATTTTCGTTTCATGTCTATCGATCTGTTGATCCATCGGTATGTGAAATTCATAACCCCAAAACTATTTGGAATCTTTATAGATTTGTAATAGACATTAATTAGAAGAGGTATTCAGGATGGTCCCATTTTAGGAACTTCCGTATCAATTACCGTTCTAGAGGTACAGTGCTCAAAAATAATCACTTTGATAAGATTGATACCTCGTGAACCGTTAATTCGATTTTGAAGAAATTTTAAATGAACATGTGCCTCATTTTAATTGTTATAAAATCCAGAGTTACAGCTATTTAATAATGGGTATTCTTTCACTTAAATGCCAATATATCGTAAACCATTCATTCAATTTGATGGAATGTTGTATGTACACGCGTGGTTTAAATTTAAATCAAGGATTTGAATTTTGTTGACATTGCTTAAACTGAGTTTTAAAAAAAATCCCAATAAATTTGCCAAAAATTAAGTTAGCTTACTGCTACAGAAAAATTTCATGTGATTAAAATGTAGAAAATCTTAAACCTCGTATTCGAATCGCAACTCATTCGAAGAAGGCGTACCGGCCAAATAGCTAGTTAAGTATACATGTACGTACAGGACGAAGAAGTTCTGTTATTTGCAGTGTATTTTTAACTTTATGGTGAATTTTACTATGTTTTCACCATCTTTTCTTAAAACAAAATGCGTTTAATTTTACCTACGCTATCTTTCGTAAAGCGGCGGCCGCAGACTAGTTTACCTGCCGATGGTTGCTGTTGTTTAATAGTGACGGGCTGCTATTGCAAACTATTAAAATTTAATTTAAATTCAAGCCTATTAATAAAAATAGAATGAAGTATTTTGTAATATCAGCATAACGAACAAGTCTCATTCTGCGATTTTAGGCCACTTAAATCCTCTTCCATTTTCTAATTTGCTCAATATTAAAATTACGTAATACTAGTAATGTTTTTAAATAGATATTTAAAAAAAAGAAACCATAGAAACATAAAAATAACAAATTGTAGTAGGTTTGCAATAGCAGCCCCTATATCTTTTTGTGATATATCTTCTATCATTGTTTGTGCAACTTCAGGATCAGATTTCATTATTTGGATTTTTTTAAATGTCTGATGTGTTTTAAAAATCAGAAAAAATTTTGAAAATTAATAATAAACTAACCGTATGACCATATTTTGCTAAAATAACCAATAAAGGTCGACAACATATTTTATATGCTGTCGTATGTATATAGTTTTATTAATTATTATTTATGGTAGCAAGTAGCCTATTACACCCGTATAACAACTATAAAGATTTAAACTATTCAATGTTTTAGCGCACTTTTAGAGAATATTGGTCCATTAAGTATTCGTATGAAAGGTTTAGAATATATGAATGATGATCCAACGGAGGTAGATGTTTTATATGCCAAAGCTGAAATTGTAGATGACAAAAATGCTTTGTTACAACGTATCAGTGATGAATTAATTGATTACTTAGTCGAAGAAGGTAAGTTAATTTGTTTGTTTATATATTGTATTACTTTCGCAGCAAGACCATGAAATGAAAGCTTCAAATAAATTCTGCAGCTTTGTCATTTTCCTCTTGTTCTTTATTTAAACGAAATTAAGAAAATGGGATATTATTTTTAATTCTTTAATTGTTCTTTTCTAGTTTATTTTTCCTTAATAAATGAAAAATATAAATTTTAAATAATTCTATACACTACTAACTGACACGGAAGGTTTACTCTGCCCATTTAGATAGTTATTGAGATGAATTTCATTTATTAAAAAGTCTTATCATTGATATCTTAACTCAACTTGCGCAGAGTTCACATGGTTTGACTTCTTTTTATTTTTAATGACTTTCAATAGAAAAGTGATATAGTATCATTTTAGAGCTTCAGAGCTTAGCGAATCTACGAACTATTGTTTCGGTAATATTAATATGGGCTCGATTACGATATCCGTGGCGCCTCGATTTTTTTAATCGATTTTGGTAAAACAAGTCAAATAAAGACTAAAATGAAGAATATCAATTTTCGAGTTTTCGCCTATTTTTCGAGTTGTCCATGGGTAGTTTAATCACAAGCTGAACGTTGAGGCCAAAAACCAACCCGACCCGTGCAAACTACATCCCACAAATCCATCAATTAATAACAGTTGAAAATGGCGTACATGTATTTTTAATAGTTGTATTAAATATACAATTGTTGATTTTTTTTAAACGAATTAAATTTCGGTTATTTGTGCCCAGATTTTTTTAAATTATAGTCATTTAACAAAAAATAATAATTAAATCTTGTAAAATGTTTTAAATTGTGGTATTTATGTGACATAAACAAGATAATTTCTAAAAAAGTGTCGATAATTCGAAAAATAAATGAAAACTCGAAAATTGGTAGTCTTCATTTTCGTCTTATTTTGGCTTGTTTTATCAAAATTAATCGTCAAATCGAAGCGCCACGGATATCGTAATATCCCCTTAATATGAATTCAACCGGTGTGTTCGTTATATATGTTTTGAATCCCACTTCTAGTGTAACTAGCTTCGTTTGCAGTAGAAGCAACGATTTAAATAGTTCATATACTCAAGATGTAAAAACAACGCTATGAAATGGTGTAAATTTGAGTTTTAGCTATTTCACTGGCTCGTTTTGATCTAGTACAGGTGACTATAACCATATCATGCCATTTATGAATTCCCTTCTAAAAATTTGTATGTTGTTTAACTTTGGTTAGTTTAACAACTTAATAAGATATTTTCATCAAAATATCTTATAAAAGACTTCCTAAAAGTTCTTCTTAGTTTGAGCTATAATCAATCGTAAAGAAAAAGCAATTATTTATATATTTGTCTTTATGATGTAATTTGCATATTATTTTAGCACTCCCTTTTGAATTTTTAGTATATAAATGACATCTTTATAATCAATTTATGGCCGGCATCCCATCATTAAAATGGTTATTTAATTATTCCTAATTATATACCGATTTGAAAAAGGAACAGGTGATCAAATCGTCTGTATATATTATTTTTCTATACATGTTCGCACTTAGCTTCTTTATTTATGACCGATAAAAGTGGCCTTATTTTATTTTTAGGAAAAAATCCCATAACTAAGGGGGGAGTTAGTTAATTTTTTTGAAGGCGGTTCTTTTTTTCTAAAATTTTTATTTTAATCAAAATTGTTTGAAAAACCGAAATTATTCTTTAATTTCAATCTTTGAAAAAATGAAATATAATTATTATATTTATTAAATTGATTTAAAATATCATTAAAAATTAAAAATCTTTTAATTTTTATATTGACAACTTTGAGTTAAAATTTGCATTAATTTCAACTCCATTAGCAAAAATTTTATTATTATTTTCAAATTTTATTATTATGTAAGTACTATGGTGAATTAATTGATTTAGATTTACTTATAATAAAACCCGTATAAGAAAAACTAGTCTACATCGTTTGCTAAAAATTTAGCAGTAGAAATGCGCATTCAATTTAAATTAAAACAGTAGCTTTAGACTCCCTTCAAAATAAATTGTTTATGTTTTTTAAATAATTTTTTCTATAAAAACCGCCTATACTTCTATTATTATAACCGACATATAATATTCTAGAGAAAGTTAGTCTAAAGTTTTTGTATCGTTAGAACATGTTGTTTACTTAATTAGTCCATTTCTGTGTGTCCGCCTGTTCTTCCGTTTAACCCTAGATTACTAAACTATCGTAAAAATTACAGCTGCAAAATTGCGTTTCCTAGAAAACACAGTTTGCGTCATTCCCGCGAATTTCGCTTCATTTTACCTTCCTAATAACAACGTCACAATTAATAGATAGTATTAACGTATATAGGGTCTTAAAACAACTTATATTTATATTGTACAAATACATTAAAAGCGACAAATTCAGACATTTAACTGCATTAACGCCATTTTAAATTTATTTGATTTTATGTATACTTTTTTACACAGAAAGAATTTTCTTTAACTCTATCATCCTTAGCTCAAACTAAGGAAAAATTTAGGACATTCAATACGAAATTTTAAACAAATCTTCGTTTTGTTTAAATAAATTAATGTCCATTCAGACATTAAATGATATGTATAACTCAAGTTTTACAGCATCTAATACAGCTCTACTAGCTTTACATTTTGGAAATATAAACTATTTGAATCATTGTTTTCTTTTTAACTCATTGATTTGATAAATGAGCATAGGCAATAGTCGAACCGCAAATCAAACTGTACCTGAATATTTTTCATTTGTGTGTGTGTGTGTGTGTTTTTTTTTGTCATTATTGATTTTTCTATGTATTGAAATTTGAAATTAAAATCCATTTTGTCATCAAATTTGGGAACGTATTTGGAGTAGAAATTAAAATTTGATTAATTAACGATTTAAATAGTGTAGCAAACAGAAAAAAAACTAAATACTGGCCAAATTTTATATATTTGATTGAGTTTAGTCAAAATTTTCTCAGTACCCTTGAACCATTGATTATACAACGAATATGATATTCCCGCAATAGATTCGCTACTGATGCATGGGACTGCGGTTTATGTTAAAGTTACTGAAATTGAACTTGATTCAATTCTATTGAATTTATAATAACTTGAATCGCAATGAGTAAGTAATTTTTATTCATTCCGACACATTTTAAAATTTTTATTAATTTGAATAGAATATAATCGGATTTTTTACTACTACGGATATATTATTAAATTTAGTTAAAATTATATCGTGTGTTCAACAATGTTAAATTTGGAATATTTTAATATTACTACTATCCAAAATACTTCCTGAATTGAAGCATATTTTTTTGGAAACTAATTAAAATATTCCCTTGATAAAAGAAGGAGTTATAGTTATAATATTATGTCTAGATCTTCATGTGATAAAATTTGGAAAAATACCAGGAAATATTTAATAATATTTTAATTTGTCATAAAACTTTACATAATCATAATCTGTTCCAAATTAAAAAAAAAAAATGCTCATATCAATAATTATCAAAAATTTGATAAAATATATATGCTCTTAATCCACAGATTAATTTTTATTTTTTAGATTTAATGTTTCAAAAATACGATCGTGTTAAGTTACATGTAACTGTCATGAATACTTTGTTTCGTAAAGATCGTAATGGTTTAAAATTTAATACAGAGAATGAATACGATAAACGATATTACCGTGATCGGGAAACATTTGATGCACAACAAATATTAAATAATTTTAAGGACTACGATTTTGGTATCAAAAAATTTAATGAAATACATTTAAGTATTCGAAAAACAACGGCAAATCGTACTGGCTATTATAAATCAGCATATGTTCAAGAATTTTAAAAGATTATATATTTGAATAGCGACTTGATTAGTTAAAACAAAATTAAAAGCTTGTGTTTTCTACTATCTATAAGATTTCAATCTTATTACTGAATGTCACTTATAAATCAATACAAAATTTTAATTTTAATAGCGGTTCGAAAATACAAATTAACTTTTTGTTTGTAAATGAAATATCAAATTGTTTTAATGCATTTATTACCGAATTTAAATAATAAATGTTAATTTTTTTGTAAAATATAACTCGTTTTCTTCTAATATGTTATTTTCACAGCTATCGTAATTGCATCGAAATGTGAATTATATCTACAAAGAACATGTATTTAATAATCTTTCATTAGAAGAGTATGCAACGAGTTCACTAATAATGAGATTTCTATCTAGTTGCTCATTTCTTCTTAATGAAGAATTTTCGAGCCCCATGTTTTATAAAAATTTTTATATCAAGATCAAGAATAAATCATATAAACTAGAAGTGTTCTTAGTGGAGTAAGCCTGACAAAATAAATGTGTAAATTTAGAGAAATTGAATGTAATATAAAAAATTTGTTTGCATAGGTATAAGGAAGTCTCAGTTCCTCCTCCCCCACTTCAGATTTAAACAACCCCTTTTCTATATTTCTTCCAAAAAAATGTTTCTCATTTACAGGAATTAAATTATATTCCTAAATTTAGTACTGTCAATTACATTCAGTCTATGAGGTTATGTACGGGATATAACGTAAACCTGTGTTTTGTGTTATGCTAAGCCGGTAAGTCTGTTCTAGTCGAAAAGCGCTATAGTCAGCTTGCAAGATTTTAATTTGTTTATGTAGACTGGCTTACTAAGTTTAGTAAGTACTTACTTTGGCCAAACACGCCCAATATTAAGTGGTTGTCATGAACAAATTTAAAATAAATAAAATAGCTGTCAAATTGTAGGTATTTATAATGATCTTTTATTAAATCTTACTCAAATTTTATAACGATTCTGGTTGGTACACTCGTCAATATCATATGTTCACAATTATAGACTATATACCATGTGTAGTTTTTATGGCAGAGGCATTAAACGTTAGAAGTGTTTGGTGTACTTGGCAGAGTTTGCATTTTGAGTAAAAAATGGAATCAAGTACTCTAAAACTCTTGAAATGTTGACAGTTGTAAATAGTGAGACCACTATGAGAAAGAAAAATGTGTATAAGTGGTGTAAGCTATTCCAAGAAGGCGGAGCGGATGTCGTAAACGAACCACTGTTAATTACCATGGTGTAGTGCATCAGGAATTCATACCACGTATGACCAATAAGAAGTATTACCTTGTAATGAAGTATTAAGAAGTTATGCGCCATTTGCGAGAGGCGATACGCAAAAAACTTCCGTAAAACATAAAAAATGCATCGCTGAAAGAACTTAAAGCTATACCAAATACCGAATATCAGTGCTTCGATGATTGGAAAGAGCATTGGCATAAGTTAATTATGTCTAAGAGAGATTGCTTTGAAGGGGACAACAAAACTATTCATGAATAAATAAATATTTTTTGGGAAAACCATAAATTCGTCAACTTGTTTTTTGAACATCCCTCGTATATGTATTTACGTATATATACATATACGTAAATTTTCATGTATATATATATGAAAATATATATGCGTAAAACTCGTAGTTTAAGGTGAGTATGGATCACTGTTCCATAAAATTTCAGCTCAATTCATCGTTTACTGACATTCACAATTAAATTTTTTACACATTTATATGCATATAATGAAGGAGGGACGATAAACAAACCATGGCGAAATTTTTACTGGAGATAGTTTGAAGACAAGAAAAGGGTATCAACCACTGGCAGGCGCCATTTTGGCAGTTTTTAAAATTTAACTAAAAATGGCATCGTGATGGAATCACTTATTATTTTTAGATGAAACTTAGCTTGCAAAATTTAGATCAACGTGAAGTCCTTATATCTTCCTCAATCAGTATTTACACAGGATATTCATATTTTAATTGTTTTTTTACACTATACTGCGGAAGAGTAAAATTATGGTGAATTTAACTACAGGTTTCTAGAACATCGGCAATAAAACGGTATCAATTTCCTACTCCAACTAACAATGAAAGTGGTACAACATAAATGAAAACAGAAAAATTTGGACTTTAAATGTGAAAAATACCCTCTTTTTGGGGGTTAGATAGGCTGTCGATCAAATCTGGAGAGAAAAAACTGAGACTATAGTTCCGTACACTTAAACAAACACATTTTTTCATATTAAATTCAATCTCTCGCCGTAAAATTACCTTAAATTTTTTACATTTAATTCCTGTAAAATCGCTGTCTACCATTTTGGTAACGTAATACCAGTATATACCATTGAGAATACTAGTATAACAAATTGAGAACAAAACATAATCTAACACTTTAAAATATTTTTTTAAAAATTAACTATTTAGATTGATACATAGATGACAATCAATAATTTTTACCAAAATAACTTCACACCATGGCAGTTTTAGGGCACGTGATATAAACATAAAATTATCGAAATTTAATTTAAGATAATAAATTAATCATGTGCTTTTATGACTCAAATTTAGAATATTTAATAATATTTTTACATAAATTTTAATTTTTGCCAAATTTTATGCTTTATTTTTCACTACCAAAAGTACCGTATTTACTAAAATATGTTTACGAATCAACACATCAATAATATTCGTTGTTTGTAGATTCAATTTATATCTATCAATCTTTTATTATCGAAAATTGAATATTTTATTATTAGTTATTCAATCAAAAATAACTAGTAGCTCTGTGTGCTGTGGACCTCACTCAGAAATAAACAAAAAACCAAAAAAGGCGATGGAGTCAAAGGAAAACAAAAATTTTTCAAATTGCTTGGATTGTTCTGATGAAAAAGGAGGGTGTGTAAAAATTTAAGTTTTGCTATTTTTCCATAAAAATGGTATCTTCGAAGTTTGTATAGAAAAAAAGTTGGTCTTTTTGTAGATTTATCCTAAAATAGGGGGAGGGTTGTATACAAAAATGTGTCAAAAAACTATTCTTCTGTAAAAAGTTTCAACAACAAAATTAAAAATCAACCGGAAAGGTTAGAAAATTGGATGCAATTTTCATAAAAAAATGTGACGTTCAGTTTGACTTTGGATTACGAAAATTTGGCAATATGCTTTTCCCTCTACTTTTTCAACCACCCTCCCCCATTAAAAAAGTAAAAAACAGTGATATCTATCTAAGTGGTTACGAGTGTATGGTGTTAATCTCCGAAACAACTAAGCCGATTTAAACAAAAATTCGTAGACATGAAGAGAATAGTGGAAACTTTTCACCTTATTCCCTCTCGCAATAGTATACACCATGGAAATGAAAGATTTTCATGACTTAAATACTAACTACAAACGGGCATCAAAATTTGGTAGAGTGCAGCCAAAGCATGAAAAAAAAAACCGTCTTGATTTTCGAAAATAAGAAAATGGCGACTGGTTAAAGTTAAAACAGTTTTTTGTTCAGAATTTTTCAAATTATCTACTTAACTATATTTTTAAGAGAAAAAAGAACAATTCATACAAAACTTAGAAATATTTAAAAAGCCTATAAAATGACGTGAGCAAAATTAAACTCAGTTCATGAGTTTTGTCCTAAACAGTAAAAATACCTTTCAAAATATATAATTTATTGATTGTGAAATTTCAGAGAAAATGCTCTTTAATAAACTTAAGTCCCGAAATCCTAATTCTTAGAAATAAATATTTTCTGAGAGATTCGAAAGTTAATTTAAAAAGGCACTCACGAAAACCATCAATTCCCCAGTTCGAAGTGATCCGATTTTTATTTTGATAAATATATTCTACTCTTAACGAGTTATTGGATTTATGTTAACGAACACTCCGTGGCAGCATACAAAACAACTCAGTCATTCAATATGGCTGCTGCTGAATCAACACACCGTATCGCAACTACTGTTTATCTCTTCACTGACTCGTAGTAACGCGCGCACCGACTCTTCTTTCTACAGATGAACTACGTCCAAATATTTGCTTGCAACACATTTGAACAATCGACACATTTTTATTTTCTTCTAATTTATTAGTTTATATTAACACAATAATAATACAAGTCAACTTAAAAGAATATAACACCTATCCCAAGCTTTATCTATAAAACACTCTCTTATTATAAACTAGTTACCATCGATATTACAATTTTTGATACATCGTTTAGAAAAAGGAAAAATTTTTAATAATTTAACCATTGAAAATAAAACTTAACATATGTGAATGGATAAGCCATCCCTATAACTATCTTAAAAAAATATGACTTAACCTAAAAGAAAATATATACTATTAAGATTACACCGGAATCAGGTGTAATCGACATCGTGTGGCATGGGAAACCTTTTCCTGAAAACAGAGCATGCCGATCGAATTGACCCAGTTCGTGTAAGATTTCCGGATTGTGGATTTTTTTTAGTTTAACGTGGATTTTGATGAAAAATCAATATTTTTACTATAGGTAAGTAAACTTATTTTCAAACCAATCAGAATACACCAAATAATATATATCTTGAATAGAAAATACAGATAAATCAAGATTCTTTGTTCATCGTAATTCTTAAAACAACAATATTACTCCACTATCAGTTTTATAACTCTAATCTACGGGAATGTGTTTAATTGATAAAGTCATTAAGTCAATGACATAAAATATTTACTTAAGAAACAAAAAATAAATACCCAATAAGTTAAATCGAACATATTAACATTTGTTTCAGGAAACAGTGAATCAATATTAATAGACAAAATTTTAACGAAAAGACCTAAACGACATAATTGTATTATGAATTCGTTTTATTTATTTATTAAAAATGAGAGCAAACAGTAACACATTGATAAGAAATATAAAAATAGTATTTAAAAATAATATTGTATATATAAATCGAAAGTTTTTATGTGAATCATACGTAAAAGGACAATAATTTAAGCCCTCTGTATAAAATCATTATTTACTGTTATCTAAGTTGTCTATTGTATTCAAGTAATAAATAACTAATTATTTAAACATCACATTTACTTCTGTTTGAATCAAACCCCGGACCGATTTATTATTTATTGTACTCGACATATATAGAATATATTTATGAGAGTATTCATAGAAAGCTTGAGTATTCATAGAATTACCAAAGTAGTCCATTTTCGCCTGTGTGCTTGTCTGTCCATTATCAAGGTTCAAAACGAAAATGGTAGCGAGCTGATGTTAACGTATTGACTTAAAAATAAATTTATAACCTATTTTAAACCGTATAAAACATAATACACATAGCACAGTAAATAATCCCGAAAAAACGTTGAAATGAGCAAAAGTGGTGGAAAGAACCCGATTTTAAAAATTCTTGTTTGTAC
>JAEMTY010000529.1:0-14864 GCA_020423425.1 Chrysopa pallens | reverse complement strand
GTGAGACATCGTCGTGATATTACAAAGAAATGAACAGACTTAAAACACATAAACCCTTTGAAAAGCCGCTAGCGGCTAGTATGCAATTTGAATGTTTTCTCAATGTATAAATAATTTTTTTTCATAACATTATTTAAATAAAATTGAATGATAAGATTTTAATTATTGAAATGATTTTCTATATTATTTTTTATGAATAAAAAATTTTACTAAAAATATTAATTGTGATTTTTATATTTATACATGTTAGATCAAATTAAATACAAATTGTTAGTTTATTTTTTCAGGAACAAATTGTTGAAAAATTAAATTTAAAATATGCAAATATAAAATATTTGAAAAGCTGTTCAGAAAAATTTTTAAATATTATATTTATGTTAAACAATAACAAGTTTAGAGAAATTGTCGGACGCTGTAGGAAGTTAATAATGAGAAAAATTAATATTATTATCTACATGGAGTGATTCAAATAGAATCATTATTTTAAAAGAATTGTATAGAGAGAAGTGTCGTTACTTATTGACAGAGTTTAGGCGCAGGCTGACTATAATGTTAAAACCCATTACTATATGTTATCTATATGTTATTAACTAAGACCGTAATATAATATAACAAATACCTTAGGTCATAAAATCAAGCATATACAAGCTTTTTTATTCTAGCTGCACAAATGTGCCTTACATGTGTTTTTCACATTTAAAAACTAGTAAAATATATAAATAAAAATACGTTATTTTTCTAAAATAAATATTTCTAGGAACAAAATATGTCGAATTCAACAGACGCCCACCAACTTTGGTCCCATTTTTTTTTCAGTAAAAAATTTGTTATAAAAAAAAAATAATATTGTTTTTTTTTAATATAGAGGATTTGAAATGAGTTTTAAATATTTGCAGATTTTATTGAATCGCTCAAAGTCGGGATCCTAAAAATTTTTATTGAATTTAAATAGTTCAACGAAGATTAAGCAAATCGAAATTATTGATCATGAAAAAAAAAATCTAAATTACATTATGAAATATTTTTGCATAAGTTAATTTAAATATTTAGATAATTCTTTGTTATGAAAAGAATTTTCAATGGCTCCATTGTAATAAATAAATAAATTTTTTGTACATTTTTTTTTGTAATTTTACTTCACGGAAATAAAATTACGAAAAACGTTTGTTAATATAAAAAATTTTCTATAAAATTATTATTTACAAAGTAACTGTACAACCGAAAATTAAATAATACAAAAAAAAGTATTAAATTTTCAAAGTCGTCATTGTCATTCCTATTACAACTTTAGTTCGTGAATACTAAAAAAATTCTGGTAAAAATAATTATAAAAAGTGTTTGCAAATATAAGACGTTTTTAAAGTAATTCAGCAAATAGTCTTGTAAAATTACTACACACATCAAAAAAATAATAACTTTTGGTAAAATTACAATTCATAATATATATTTCACAATCGAAATTTGAATATTACAAAGAAAATTACTAAATTTTCAATGACCCCATTGCAATTTCTATTACAACTTTGTTTTGTGATTTTACAAAAATTTCTAGTAAACCAAATTACAAACAATTTTTGTAAATCCAAAATTTTTTTCATAAAATTCAACAAACATTTTTGTAAAATTACAATACAAGTAGGATTTTTACATCAAGATCGTAAAATTACAACACATCCTACTAATTTTCCTGACATTTTTTGAAAAATTACTAGAATTGTTTCATAATTTCGCAGTGGTAAACATCGATTTGTAATTTTACTCAACCTTTGTTTAGTAAAATGATTGTAATTTTACAAACATTTTTAACAGTGTACATATAAAAGTGTATAGACGGTATAATTTTAGTATATTTTGAAAACATTGAAAATCAATCATATTTCGAGTATCTAAACAATTAACTCTAAGTACTTTTTAATTAAACGAATACAACTTGTCATAATTTCTTTTGTTATAGATATATAATTGTTATCGGTTCAATTATTCATTTTTTGTTTTTTCAGACAATCTTACATGCTTTGTTATCGAATGAAACGTGCATTCAAAATTATCCTGAATTAGATCCACGTATTAAATTTGCAATCTTTCAATTTTTCAAAAATAGATTTATACTAGATATACAAAAACTATGTTTGGAGTAAGTACGTGTATTTAATTTTTGTAATAGATTCTAAGGAAACTGATTTTCTTGGGAAGGTTCTTAACAATTTATATTGATATATCTTTTTAAAACTATTAAATAAATGGTGGAAGCGCAATTAAATTATGTAGCATATATGAATCAGTTCTTAATTTGAAGAAATAGTTATTTATTTGCGCTCCCACCAAATTTAAGGAAATAAATTATTCAAATCATACTAGTTATCTATTTATTCTAATTTTCAGTGCTACCGTAGTGCTAATTGTTTTTTAAGCTGTTGTGTACTTTGTAGTGATATTGATATGGAAGTTAAAAATTTGTTTATACATACATAAACAATATTAAAAAGTTACAATGTGACAGCGATGGTAGAGAAAAGGAGTCAAATAGAAAATGCATTCGGAGTATATTATTTCCTGTAGTCTGTTTTATCAACAAACTTTTACTACACTTCTAGATCCGTATCCATACAGCATTGTGTGGTTGATACTCTATGATGCTACTTTAATACAATGATGCATTCATGTATACACACATATATTGTCACTCAATATATTTATATTTGATAGTAAATATGGAGAATGGATATGGTTTGATAATACATTCTCCAACAAATACTAGATGTTCTCTTTAAAAAACTTGCAAAATTTAGCGGTCGATGTATATAGAATTTGTTTTGCATCGAACATATCGTACACAAAATCAGTGTTTTACTCAATTATTATTTAAGAGAAAACTGATTATGTAAAAAAGTCAGGTTAGTTAACCATTTTATAAAATTTAACAAATTTTCCATGTTAAAAAACAAGTAACAAAAGAAAAAGATACGTTAACACACAAATATTTAACACAGACATTTTTTGACGTAAATATACAAACTATTTTACTGTTGATGTTAAAAATAATAATTGACCAAACATCGTTTACTGAACTAGCCGATTTTACATTCCGTTGGCCGGTATCTATCCATACATGTTGGTTCTGCTTTCACTTTCAAATGAATTGTTTTAATTTGATAAAATTTGGAACAAATGTTAACACGTTTAGAAAATTTACTGTATAGTTTTGGAGAGAGACGCATTCTTCTGTGCTGAATATGACTTCAAGCATTAATGAATTCTATAAATATTAGAAAGTTGCGATATTTTATAAAAAAATTTAAATAAAATTTCGTGGTTGCTAGAAATGGGAAAACTGTATTTTTTTCCACTGTATATTCAAATTCAATTGTTTCATAAGAAGAGCCTGCTGATAATGATGGTCAAAAAGAAAATGATGGCCACAAAGAAAGTGAATTAAGACCTCCTGATCATATTGCGCAAGAATAAGAAGGCAATTTTAAGGCAGTCCAGGAAATAATATTACGATTTTTCAATTTATTACTTACTTAATTGTTGTAACTGTCCTTCTATAGTCAAGAACTTCTCAACAAGCGATCATCATTCCTGCGTAACTTCCTACCTTTAGCTCGGATCCTCAATCTAAACACACCAAGCTGATCACCGTCGTTATCCTGTAACCAGCTCAAAAAGGGTTTCCTTCATCTTAACGAAAAAAATCTTTCTTAAGACATTATTTCCCGGATCCCAAGCTGTTTATTTTCAACTTATACAGCAAACTTTTAGCGTTCATTTGTGAAAATACAGCTATCGATAGTACCCTCGTATTTTTTTTTCAAATATGGATATTAGAAATTCTGGAATACAAAACACTACACACATACATACATAAAACAGTCTATCTCTCTCGTGCGAATATACATGTATAAGTGTATATTAGGAAGATGTGTAAAAAGAACTGCAACACAACTAAGTAAAAATGATGTAAGGTTTAGTAAACGTCGTACATTCGGGTTGGTTTGATACGTTGGTTGTTTGGTTGGTCGTTTATGGGTATAGGTTGGTAGGTTATGGGTTTGGTAGTACAGAAGATGTAGATGGATAGATAGGTAGGTAAATGTAATATTGTAACATCTGCACCAAACAGGAATTCGTTAATGTTCCTGTTTCTATAATACTATATGAGGGATATTATATAACTACTATCTATCTGTTCTGTCTAGGTATATGTATTAAGATTGAAACAGGGACATCCAATTCAATCTTTATTCATTCTTTTTTAAACACAACATGCAATGTATATACCAAGTCAAAATAATAGGGAAGGGGAAGGCATGCAGCTATGGTTGACTTTGTAACGAACTATTCCAGTATTCACTTTTGTGCAAACCAAATGGAAAACCATAGAAAACAATAATTAGCATAAACACCTGATACTAATGATCATATGCTTCCTGAATATCACTAAGAAATTCATTTCCATTCAGACTGTTATTCACTTAAATGAATTACATATAAAGTTTAAATAAAAGAAGTCGATAAATTACTTTTCCATCCCTATTTATTATAGATTCAACAGATAAATCAAATTTGTACGGAAAAAAATATCCTTACAGAATAAATATGAATATAAATAAATATACTTAAAACTATAACTAATGCAATTATGCGAAGCACATTGTATGTAAGTCACTCAACAAACAAAGAGTGCTTGTCTATACCACATATTTAAAAAAAAAATGATAATCGTGTCTAAGCTTGTCAAATGAATATGGACAAATTTTCAATAAATTTTATTTAACTGCAGTCACAAAGCTCGATCTAATCCTCTCTCTTATACAACTAATTGTTTAAAATTTTACATAATTATTATACAGACGAATTGTCTGATTACAAGGTCCAAGATCAACACATTTTTCAATATAACAGGGGTGCATATAATCACGTCGTCGTTGTCCTTGGCAATCGATTTGTACTGTCTAAATTCATTATTGAACATTGTGTGTAATAGTTCAGTTAATAACACTGGAATACATAGAATAAAACGATTCTGCTGTGTCCAGTAGTGATTACTAAATGGACTTGGCCGGTAGAAGTTCGAGAGCTGGACGATTAGAAGTTCTGTAATACAATTTTTGCTGTGTAACTAGTATTTCAATAGACTACAAAATCAACACCTATGAATTAGTCCAATGCACGCAATTTCCAGGATTTTGACCGACATCTTATCGAATATAAGAAACAAATTAATATCTATTAATAAAACTGAAAAGCGTAGGCTAGCTCTAGTTGCCCGCTCACATATGTGAGCGATTTACTTAAATCATCCTATACATGATAAATTTTTAAAAACAATATTTTTTAGAATCAAATATTATCCAAAAAATGGTATATACTTTTCGTTCACCCGATTTGTGGTATCTACTGAGAATTGCTTAAATGTCTATAATTATAATCCAAATCTATGAATTAAATAATCCATATTTCGAATTGAACATTTGCCACAACGTCTTTCAACAATTTTCTTGTTATTGTTATTCGATAGTAAAAATACAAAATTTCCTTCCTGTTTTAGTCTTTTAAGTGAATGACCCTGTCCTTATTTTATATAGTCTAGTAGTCTGGCTAGATTCCGTGTATTAAGTAGGTAAGTAGATATGTATATACGTATATAACGTATATAGTGCTAAGTTTATATAGCTCCACACAAAGTAGTATAACAATATATTGAGCTAGAAAAGGAGTGTTATACAGAATAGAAAGCTTATAGACAACAAACACTATACTCTCTACTTAACTATCCGTCTGCTTGTCTGTCTCTCTGTCTGTTTGTCTGACTAAGAATGGTAAACGTAAATATATATATATGTGTTCATGTATATATGTATGCATTTTCAACTGACTATTTTATATTGTTACTTTATTTGAACGTAACATAATATAATGTGTTATGTAATATATAATATTAACTGAAATAAATGATTATACAGAATGGGTCTGAATTGCTTTATACTATCTGAAATTTCAATGGAGTATAACAAAGCGAATATTTGGTGAGGAGATGAAAATGTTATATTGCGTCCAATCATTTAAGACCTTGATGTATGTTTCGCCAAAGTGTTATAGATTGGGATCACGTGAGCGATTTGCATAAGGGTCTAAGGATATTATTTATTTTTTTATGATTATTCATAGTATTGTCTATTCATAGTATTCATACTATGAAAAGTATACTGGCAGGAATTATCCTGTAGGTGATCAGCTTTTATACATTTGAAAGGGGTGATAGTTAGTTCAAAAGGGTCAGAGTTAAAAAAAAAGTTTTGTTCTATAAAATTTTTTTTAAAAGTTACCTGAAAAAAATTAAATTTGCCGCGTTAGTTTAATGACAGTAAATTACAAGTGAATAAAAAGTAGCAAATGCATTGATCGCACAATTTTTTTTTGGATCAGATAGAAAATTAATTTCTGAGACAGTAAGTCCTTGTCGATTCTTGATATGACACATAGATAAATAGGTAATTACAATAATTTACCAATGATGAGCGCTCCATAACAGAAAGACCAAGAGGGGGCTATGTTTACCGGGAGAGAAAGAGATGCGCGATGTACCACTGTTTAAAATTATTAATAATTTTTGTTATAAAAATTTGAGTTATTCCACTCCACCTTGGTCATCTTTGATTAATTATTGTAATTAATTACTAATTACTTATGATACATAAAAAACGTGCGTTCTTTTATGGTCACCTTGTACAGCTATTTAAGCGATTCGAAAATTTTTGTGTCCATTATCGACAGTATATGTTCGCTATTGTAAAATGATACGAATATCCTTTTACAATAGTTTTAATTTTACAAATAAATAAATAAATAATAAATATTTAAATTAAAAACTAAATAATTGTTTATTAAATAAAATTGATTTATTTTTTATATGCCCATCTGTGCGTGAATGTACTGTATAATATCTATCGTTTGTTTTTATATATCGTGTTACATTTATCACAAAATATCTGCTTGTCAGTCCGAGTGTATGTAATTTTTAAACACAATAAATGTATAATCTGTCTGTCTATCTATAAATATGATCCATATGTTATAGGGTCGTTATAACATATTATTAATTTTTATATTTATCATCATCTAAATAGAAAATATATAGGTTGGGTCAGATCATCACTTTTGTTATTAAAAAGTGCATGGTTCACTGTTTTAAGTGAAGCTTAGAACAAACAGTGTTATATGTTTAAATATCCAATATACTCTAAAATCTAAAATCAATGTATGATATATTTTAAATATTCGCATTTATTCGTAGTCCTTACAGTTTTCAAAGTTTGTTACATTCTAAAAAGTATTATACTGATGATGAAGTTAATTGTAGCTGAAATTCAAAATTCTTTGTATTTGAAATTTTCGTTTTATTTCTTGTAATTTAGGAATGCATCATGATTCCATGGCATTCTGTGCAATGATTTGTTGTTCACACGGTCAAAATATTTGTGTATTTGCGTCAAAAATGGTATGTGTAAAAACTGAATATCTAAATATTTTTAGTAAATTTGCTGTTTAATTTTTTTACTTGATTCTTAACATGTGTTAGAATTATATAAAATTAATTTATTAACCTCTCTTTTTCATAATAAGGTTGCTACATAAAAAATATCTGCTTTTATTGAAGCTTAAGGCTGTTGGCAGTTGACTGAAATTTAAATAAATGAGGTCAAATAATTTTCTTAATAATCTTTGTATTGAAACTCCAACAAACTCAAATAATAAAAACTGGGTGTATTTTCGTTTTATAGATAATCACCTAATTTGTGTGAACTAACACCTAATTTGTGTTGATTATACACGCAACTTTTTATTGTACTAACTAAAATTAGCTTTTAAAGCTTAAAATACGCATTCAAAATTTAAGCTTGATATATTTTTGTTTTGAAATAGGCAAAAAAAGTCAATGCTCAAAAAATTAACTATAGTTTAATGTATTGAAATCTGTGTTTTGCTTTTTTGCGTTTTTTTTTTTTATAGCATAAATAAAGCCAAGCCGTTAATTAAGTTCAAGAACTTTATCGAATAACAATTTTGTTGTAAAATAATTAACATCCATAGAATTGAAAGTTTCATATCCAGTGCTTGAATATTACAGCCCATTTTTCTCTTATAAATGATACCATTACAAATGCTATACCCGTAGGTAACTGTGTTTTTATGAAAGTAGTAAAAGAGACGTAACTTTCTATATTAAAATTTGATAGTCTTTGAGTGACATAATAATATATATATTTGATAGTACACAAACACAGACAGGTTGGGTTTTCAACTACCACCCACCCGGCTATGCAAGGTGAGGGTTACAGATATAAAAGTAAGTCTGTAAACATTGACTGTGGTAGGTACTGTAACCAAGGCAGTCGAGTGAAAAAAAAGGAAAAATTTCTATGAGCGATTTTTGTATTGTTTCTTATACGTTAAATGAATGTTGTAATTATCTTTATTTTTATCTGGTGATCTCTTTTTTCAATTTTTATTCAGTTTTTAATTTGGGCTTTATAATTTTGAATTATTTACGTCTACAATAAATGTTTTTCGGAAAAATATATTCCCAAAACATTTTCTGAAATCGAATAGAGATAAATTAGGAAATTTGTCCACAATGTTTAAATAATGACGATCAGACCAAATTTTTTTAAAACACGTTTAATAATTATAAGAACAATAAAAAATAAATCGTATTTTGAAAATTTCTATGTTCAATGTTTTTTTCTCTTTATTGCTTCGGCTATATTTAAGGTAGAAATATTATTCTCAATACTTTTTACCTTCCCTGTATATCATCATATTTTCCGTTTTTTTTTTCTTCACTAAAAATTTTATTGTACTTTTTTTTAATGATATTTCTTGTTTGTTATTAAAAATATAAAATATTGTTTCAATATTTTTAATTTAATATAATTTATATATCTGCATATTGTTTCTTGTTCTTGTTCTTGCACTAGTCTTGTTTTGTTCTTTGTTTTGTACTAAGATGATATAAATATTGTTTTCAATTTGAATAATATGTTTTTTAAATTTATTCGAGAGATATTATTATGATTTTTACTTTTGTATAAATACTAGAATGTAGTTTGTTTTATTTTTATTTGCATAATATAAAATTTATGATTTTCACCTCAACAACTCAGACAAATAAATATTACTATTATTTGCAAATAGTAATTGATGGTTATTGATTGAAGGAATCGATTTTGTTAGATTTTACAGTAAAATTTATGTGTGTAATATTGAGAGATTTTTAAAGGAAAAAATTGGAAATTTTCTATTTTATATTAAAAAAATTACAAAACTTATTATAGCTTTTGTTCGCACGAAAATATGATAAATACAGAAAAACAGGATTTACACATGTTATCACGGTATATTCCATTCCGTGTCTTGGTAAAAGGACGCAAGCCATCTGGAGTTAATTTCATATATTTATAGCTAGAATAAAATTTCTAAATGTATTAAAATGCTGATTAATAAACAAGATAAATTATGTTACAGAATTCTAAGTTTTTATAGATATTTTATAGCATATTTTAAAATATCATTGAATTTCCAGAAATCATTTTAATTTCCCTATTATTTTTATATTATCATGTCCAACTAGAAAACAAGTTACTTTAAATACATGTTTTATGTTTTACAGGATGTAACAAAACTGATTGGCTTGCTCACCTCTTGTATAAAATATAAGAACTGAATGTCTAATATAATGTATTCAAGTGTTTGATGAACTAATCTAAACAAACCTCTGATATGATTATACTTTTTATTGTACGTCAATGCTCGAAGACATCTTTATTTCTCAAAGAAACTTGGCGATTAACGGATAAATGCAAAATTTTTTACGTTTTACTTTATTCTGGGGCTTATCGTTTATGAAAAAAAAAACATAGAATTGTTTGTCCGATAACTGTATCCACGATGTGCCCTAGCCGACGCGACGTAAAAAGTTCTAAACAGAAAGAAGGGACGGTTGTAAAATAAATTTTTGGCTATTAATTATCACCCAAATGGAAATTTTTCTTGATTTTATACAACTTTCAAACATAAAATATAAATTAAAAATGAAAACAAAAAATGAACTTCTATCTGAAAAGATTAATTTATTGTCGTCGATTTCGAAACATAATTGATCAGAAGAAAATTATTGATAATAATGAAAAATTATTTTTCTTTTTAATTCCAGCTTAAAAAATTTTGTTACCTCAGACAATGAAAAACATACAAAAAAATGTGAAAAGTGTAGTACACTTTTGTATATAAAAAACAGACTTTATGTAGTTATTACGTTATTACTTCTTTTATTAGATATATTATATATTTTTTATATTTCTTAGTGAATTATATTTGAAAAATAAAACTAAATACTACCACCGTATTTGTTGTTATTTATTTGTATTTTTTTTAATGTTCGTATTAAAAAATATTGTTTAAAAATTTTTTACTCGTAAATAATAAATAAATTTTATTTTTCACTATAAATTTGTATGGAGACAACCAGACAAGAAGTACTTAACCCTTACCTTTTGTCTAGAATTTAAAATATAATATGATATAATATTAAGTTTCAGGAATATATAATATGTTTCATAAATCCTTTGCCACCTTCCGCAATTTTATAATGTAATTAAGATTTCAAAAAAGGGAGGGATTATTTTAAAAAACTTTTCGATGTGTGGGAAGTATTCAATATCTGATACACTAGTAAATTGGAAAAATAATCGTTCGACATCGAATCTAGATAATTTGTTTCTATGTTTTAAATTGCTTGAAACATAAACCTCATTAAACAGTGCTGATAAATTAATTATTTGAAAGATTTAGTGGTGCAGAATTTTGAAAATCTAAGTGAATAGTACTTTTAATGGTAAGTTAAACGAATTTGAACAATATGTGTACCAAGTTCCTTTATATATTCAGGTTCATAGGTTCTTACATAGGTTTTATATAGATCAAATATAACCTGTGTAATATTGAAATTTTACATTGCAGGTTCTTACATAGGTTTTATATAGGTCAAAATTATTACCTGTGTATTAATGAAGTTTTACATTGCAGGATTGTGTGATTAAATACAACAAAAACCAAATTCTAAATATTTATTTATCTAATTTTAATTTTATGAAATATCTCCGATTCTTGCGTAACTAGTAAAGGGTTGAATAAAAGAAATGATTTGAATAGGAGTTGTTTTTAATATCATTTGATTTTAGACTGTTGAGTGAGTTCTATCTCTATTATAATACGAAAAACATTTTATAAAGTTTCCTTTTTTTTTTTTTTGAATATTTAATTGAAACGAATAATGTACGTAATTTTCTCCGAAACATTTGTATTTTATTTATTTTGCTTTTATTTTTTGTTAGTAAAAATATTTTCCTTCGTAAACAATTTGTATACGTTGTTTGTTATTTTATTTAGGGCAGTCAGATACGAAAAGTATTTTGAAAATTTTAATGAAAAGAAAATAAATAATTTTTATAATTTATGTAAGGTAATGTACAGTGGGTGCTAAGAATATACCAGATCGACTATTTGCTTTACTTCAAAATAAATTAATTTGTTCTTTTGATATAGTATGGATTTAGCAAAGTTATTAAAATTTTGATTATTAATATGTTTCCAAAATGTATATGATCTTTTTTTTTGGGAAAAATAAACAAAACTTGTGTATTAGAAACGGTTCACACAAAATTAACGTTGATTATCTACACAAAAGATATGCTGAATTTTAAACACAAAATCGGTGTTTACTGAATTATTATTCGAGTTTCAATGTAGAGGTAAAGGAATTAACTTAAAAAAATGCAATATTAATGCACACTTTTTATGTGAATTTACAATAGCAAACTTATTATGTGAAAAAGTGAAGTTATTTAGTCACTGTGTTCATTCCATAGAAAATGGAAAAGTATTGCACGCTGTTAACAAATTCCAATTTCGATTTTAACAAATTTCATTTCCAATTGATTTATATTGATCTTGACTACTTTTTAATTTGATTAAGTCAATTTAAAAAAAAAAAAAAGCAAACAATTGAATTTTTCGAATTTGAATTGCTCATTCTGTACAACGACGATTTTTTTTTTTTTAAATATAATGCAAACCACTACGAAGGTTTGCTTAACCTAGATAAATATTTTCTTATTTTAAACCTTGTATAAATGTTTGAAAAATTTGTGAAATGACTAGACAAATTTCCAACATTTCTTACAAATTTTAATTTTTACTTTTATTATATGAAAAATATAGTCTCCTTTAAAGCTGATAACAAATTAGGCAATGCGAATTAAATTATTTTATTAGTAGTTTAATGACAGTTCCAAAGTTTATGAGAAATCACTCTTCCAAACAATAAAACATTAAAATAAATTATGATTAATTTTTACGAATAGGTTTTGTTAATAGGCTAGTTATCCAAAAATTGTTTACTATCGTTAAATTTTTATTTAAATTGTATTACTAGAAACTCTTTGATAAGCACAATTTTGATTTTAACATTCATATTTTTTAAATCACTTCAACCATTATCAAATTCGAAGCAAACCGAAATTCGTCAAATTAATAAAATATTTTCGAAAAAAGCTATAAATTATTTGCAGTATCTCTTTTTGTTGCCTGCTTTTTTATCATTATTTGTACTACTTCAGCGTCATATTACATTTTAGGGACTGATAAAAGAGCTAACGTGTTTAGAAAAAATTTCTTAAATTTTGTATAATAATTTTAAATTTATCACATATTATCCTATGTGGATAGTTTGATTAAATTTTATTTAATGTTTTTGGTAACAGTTTGCCTAAGAGATTTGATAATTGTAAAAAAAAATCGAATTTTTGTTATTTGCAAACAGTGATGAAAATATGAGGCAGTGGAATTTTTCAATTGCTGACAAATTAATGCAAAAATTAAGTTCTAGTTTATTACACTTTTCTTTATCTTGCTATCGATTCTCTTGACCAATTTAAACGTGAGTAAAGAACAACTGATGTGGGCACGTAAAAATAATACTAAATCAAAACAGCCATCAAAATATTCAAATAATATATTTCTTGAATAATTAAACAATTGTTTATCAAGCTGCGCGTAGGCACGCATATTTAATATGTACCACGTTAAGAATAAGAATGAATATATTCATAAAATATTTAATAATATGGATGACATTTAAATCTTCCGATATTGTTTCTATTCTAGCAAGATATAGAAATGAACAAAACATTATACAAAACCAAAGCTAATGTTTTAGGACACATACGGAAACATTCATACAAACGTATACATACACACCAAGTGACACAAACACTGTTCGGAGTAGATAGTAAGGGCGGACAATCAACTGGAACCAGATCCAAATCTAACTATCTTACATACCATGAGTACAGAATGATTCAGGATTCAATAAAATTGTTATGTATTTTATTCAATTATATATTATATACGTTATCTAGGCTCGATACGAGAGGCTTATGGTTATTAAAGTATGAAATGTTTACGATTTCATCTGATAAATACATCTTTTATCAGATACATTTATTCAAGTATAAAATAATGAAATATTTACTTGTATAAACAATATACCAGGAAGCAAGTGTACAGTAATTACACCACGGTTGTTATGATGCCTTTATGCAGATGCATACACATATTCCAACCCCAAAATAAACCCTGTATAATGTTTTTTATCTCATTCTTATTCGCGTTATTCTATTAAATTTATAAACCTTTCATTTACAACCGTTTAAATACTTTTGCCGATGTTAAATTTCGTGACTTTATATTAACAAGTATTTCTTTTGGTTTGCAGTCATAGATTTAAGTCCATTCTGTGTCACTCTATACAAGGACATAACAAACGAATACGAATCTAATAGTTACCCCATATGTTTTTTGTTATTAAATTACTGTATTAGAACGGTCGTATGAAGTAGTAAGAAGCAAGAAGGAAGGTCCTTTTGTGTAGTTTAGTTGTTCCATTTGTAATAGTCAGACCAAAGGTTCTTATTTTAGTTGGTTAGTTTGTAATGTTATTAGGTTATAGCTGTTGATAGTATGATATTCGTGTGTGTCTCTGTCTCTTGCTTTGTACCGATCCATGATAGTTTGAGTTTATGGGTAGTATTTTAATATTGTTCACTCCATTCACTCTCTTTATTACTGAACGATCTATCAACATTAACATAAATCTGCTGCAATGTGTCACAGAATTTTCTTTTACCACACAGTAATAAATCAACTCAATTTAACTCAATTATTATTTGAAATAAAATACATAGGTTGGGTAATTAAAATAATTTTAAAAAAAATATTTAATGCTTATTAGGAAAATTATTTTACTTCATTTATTTAAATTTCAGTGAAGTTTCCAACAGTCTTCAATAAAAGCAGATATTTTTTAATGTAGCAAACTTATTATGTGAAAAAGTGATGTTTGGTAACCATTTTATATTATTATAACATATTTTCCATGTTAATAATCATGTAACAAATGAGAAACGGCAAATTAGCACAAGAAAATACCAGCAAATTTTTATCACAAACCGTTTAAGACACAATTTTTTTACAATTAATTCAACTATGTTGAAGAATGTGTTTTAAACTGTTACCGTATTCAAAAAGGAAAGGTAAAGGTAAGATTATACGAATGTACGAGTATATTTAGTCTTTTTTTTCTTAAATATATTACCGTGATCAATTTTATATTATAATTCATTAATTTATATTTTTTCTTATGATTACAGGTGAGTGTTCATCTCAGTTCCATGTTTCAGCTTTGTAAGTTCTTAGTGTGTAATTCTATTTAGGATAAATTTAGGTCTTCACAGCTAATTCTA